>VDFB02324689.1:0-24050 GCA_007258455.2 Sequoia sempervirens | reverse complement strand
ATGTTTATCTTTGTTTGCTTTTATTTACACATATTTCTATGTATGAGTGATGATGACACTATGTTTTTCACCGAGGACCTGGTTAGGGTTCTCTCACAATATGACCATAGAAAGATGTACTACATCGAAAGTGTGTCTGAAAGCCATTTGCAGAATATATATTTTTCATATGGTATGGCTTATGGAGGTGGTGGGTTTTCCATTAGTTTTCGATTGGCCAAAGCATTGGAATCAAATTCAAGATGATTGCATACAAAGGTATCCAGGTACATATGGAAGTGATGATAGACTGCAGACTTGCATGGTTGAGCTTGGTGTGCCCTTAACAAAGGAGCCTGGCTTTCATCAGGTAAGTTCTGCCTAAACTTCTTCCATACAAGTAATTGTGAGAATGAGTGTGAAGTGGTATACATATGGATGACCAAAATTTGAAAATTTTAAAACAAAATTTAGAATTGATAAGTAGGAGGCATTTTCCACGGTGTGTCAAATTGTGATATTATTATCAAGATTCAACAGTATAGTTTTATGTGTCAAACTTACTGACCTATGTTTCATGAATAATGGTCCACAAGAACCCATCTCTCATGATAGTGAATGGTGCACAAAATTTACACATATTTAATGTGCTTTTCCACAATTGATTTCCCATATTTGATGTACTTTTCCATAATAGTGTAGTGTTCTGATATTTGATGTGCTATGCGTTTTGATATTTGATGTGCTATTCTGGCTTTGATTGCAGTATGATGTACATGGGAATATGTTTGGATTGCTTGCCTCACACCCTGTCATACCTCTGGTGTCCCTTCACCACCTTGATGTTGTAGAACCCATATTTCCCAACCTCACCAAAGTACATGCATTGCAACACCTCTTCAAGCCCATCATTTTTTACTCTACAACAATCTATTTGTTATGATGACAACATGAAATGGTCCATTTTAGTATCATGGGGTTATGCAGTGCAGATTTTTAAGAGGAATTTTCCCTCCTAGAGAGCTAGAAATGCCCTCTAGAGCCTTCCAAAGTTGGTACAGAAGAGTTGTTTACGTAGGCTATTCACTCAATTCGAGACCCGCAACTAGGCATCCCTGTTAGAAACCGTTTGTTTTCTACATGAAGAATGTGAGGTTTGATAGTCCTAAGAGAAATAATATCATAAGTAATTACACTAAACATGAGGTTCCTCCACCTGAATGTAGATGGAGGATGGTTTCACCTGAGACCATAGAGTGGATCATGGTTGTGAACAAACCTACTACATTTGTGACAAATTAGGCAAGGAATTTATTTTCTCTTCCTTCGTCTCATTTCAAACAGTTATCATCTTCTTGAAATTTAATCTCTAGCAATGGTTTGTTCGAACTTGAAAAATGCATTTTGATACACCTTTTTATTGGGAAATTTAATGTGTTTTTCAATATGATGCTTGCAGTCACCAAGAAGAAATTGTTGTAGTGTAATATCTTCAAATAAAATATTTCTTAAAATTGAAGTGGGTCAGTGCAAGGAGGGTTTCTTAAAATTGAAGTGGGTCAGTGCAAGGAGGGTGAGATCATTGGATTACAACCTTGAAATGATTAGCCACGTCCAAATTTCCAACGGTTTTGTGGAGCATAACCCATCTTAATAGTAGAAGTTTGTTACCTGAGCTCTCAGAGATATCCTTGTGTTATATGTTTGTTCTACCGAGAAATATAAAGAGTAGCTATGGATTTGGGTGTGAGAAATTTAGAAGATGCAAATAGATGGAAGAAGATTAGTGTCATATCGTTTGAAGGCATTGGTTTTTACTTGTCGTGGATAGGTACATTGATTGATTTGTCAATGGAAAGGTGTAAAATGATGCAAGATTGATTGTATTTGTTCCAATGTCGATGTCCATGTCCTGCCTAGTGATATCATCATAAAAATATTTGTAGCTCGTATGCAATCATGTCACTTAGCAATGATTCTAGATTCTAGAGATATTGTCAATATAAATGTATTAGTTTTTTATAGTAATAGTGTGTTAGATAGAAATGAATAATGTAATGGGATGCATATGATTTGTATTTATTTCATGTAACAAATATCTTGGGTGCAACAAGAAATTTTAAAGAATGACACTTCCTTAATTTAGTGTTCTTTCTTTACAATCTTATATCATAATGCTTCCATTCAAATTTAAGTCTTGTAGATTCCTACTTTAATTTTTGAGCTTTGCAAGAAGTTTGTTAATTCATTTATTTATAATAAAGATTTGGATCAAAGGAAGCATAATTATGGGAGATTTGGTTCCCAAGTTCTTGGGAGAATACCAAAGGGCCCTCTGAAGGGAAACAAATTTCATTAAGGAGTATGCCTGGTTTTTAACTTTTTATTATTGGTGACCTTTGCATATTTTTCAATATTGATTTTAAATGGTTACATAATTGTTGTGTAGCTTGGTACATTTTGTTTTTGATTAGCTATTGTTTGCCAATCAGTTAGCTTGTTAACTCTAGGTAATCTTTCCTCTAGAAGATCCACATAATATGGAACTAGCTTGCATAACAAAGAGGCCTTCTTCTCATTTGACATATAAACATGAAATATAACTACTGAATTGCGAACTTATTGACTTTGGCATTTACTGTATCTAATCTATTATCAACAACCATTAAGGAGGAGTTTGTTACAGGCTCAGAAAATGGGATCTTCGTGCAAAACCTTATAAATTCAACAGCAAAATTCCCATCAAACTTATAAGATATTCTATATAAATCACAATCGGCGTAACCATTCCACCTTCTTCTGGTGCAAGTGCTAGTTGTATATGCTTATTTAAAAAATACATATTTTACTTATATAATTTTTATATACTAAAAATCAAGTATATATATAATATTTATTATTTATTATAATATAAATTATATTATTATTATATATTATCTTTAATATTATAATATAAATTATATTATTATTATATATTATCTTTAATGTTATAATATAAATTATTAAACTACAAAGTAATTTATATATAATATAATTATATTTATTATATAGAATATTTGATATTATATAAATTATAGAATTTTGAATAAATAAATAATTAAATAATAAATATACATAAATATTAGATATATAATTTTTTATTATAATAATTTAATAAAATATATTGATTAATTTACATTATGTTAAATATTACATTTAAATATATTATATATTATATTTATAAAATAAATATAGTTGAATAATAAGTATACAAATATCAAACATATATAATTAAATAATAAATATACATAAATATTAAATATATAATTTTACAATACAATAATTTATTAAAATCTATTCACTCATTTACATTATATTAAATATTATATATTAACATAAATATACTGTATCTTTTATTTATAAAATAAACATAATTGCATAATAAGTAGATAAAGTTATGATGGGATGGTAATCTATGGCAATTTTTTACTATTTTAATAAAGAGAGAGAGAGAGGGGGAAGAGGTGAAAGAGAAGTGACAAAGAGAGTTAGGGAAAATAGAGTATAAGAGATAACGAGAGATAAGAGAGGGGAGAGATAGACACCCACTCAAAAGAAAAAATGGTTCTACTTTAATAACCACTACTTGCCTAAGAGTTTCTTTAATATAAGCAATTTATAATATATACATATCATGTATATAATGATAGATAATAATTCTTCCAATACATATCTATCAAGACACACCAATGAACCTTAATTTAGCATTCTAATAATTATGAACCTTTCATCTCATTATAAAAGAAGGGTCCATTTCTATCATCACATAATCATATCAATATCATGTTTAAATATACAATGCAACATAGATTAACACTATAAATGTTTTGGGAATGTTAATTTTATGCTATATGGTATCCATAATACTTATATCAACCTACATTGAGATCCTTATTGATGCATCAACTAGAAAGAAATTTTCCCATTATCTTTTTGGCAAGAAGTAATGAAGCTTTATAACATGAAACCTGTGCTACTTAGAGAGTGCATTCAGATTGTCTGCATTGTCAACTTGAATCTAATGGGCCGTTGGAGCCTAAACTCAAAGTGATCAAATTTTATGGGAGAAACTTGTTTGTAGAATGCTCCAAATTAGTTATGATTGTATAAAATACACAAAATGGATTTGTTGAAAGTCCTTAGAAAATTTAAAGCAAGTGCAATAGATAAAGTCAATCTTGGCAACCTTTGCTTTGTTTCTCCTTACTTGTGCTAGAACAAGAGTCTTCCTATCTCTCCTTCTCTAGCTACCTCTATCACTCTCCCCCTCTTCTCTCTCTCTCTCTCTCTCTCCCTTTCTCTCCCTCCCTCTATCTCTCTTCATCTCTCCCTCCCTCACTCCCTCCTTTTCCCCTATCTATCTCTCTATCTCTACCTCTATCTCCCTTTCTCTTCTCATACATCTCTCTCTCTTCCTCTTAACATATATATCTATCTCTCCCTCCTCTCCCACTCTCTCTATCTCCCCCTATTCCTCTCTTCCTCTCTCTATATGTCCCTCTCTTTATCTCTATTTTTCCATCTCTACGTCTATTTCTTTGTTTGGCTATCTATCTATCTATCTATCTATCTATCTATCCCTCCCCCCTTCTCTTTATATCCTTATATCTCTATCTCTCTATCACTCTATCTCACCATCTACACCTCTATCTCTCACTCTCCCTCTTGCTCTATATCTCTCTATTTCTTCCTCTCTATCTCTCCCTCTATCTATCTCTATCTTTCCCTCTATCTCCCTCTCTCCCTATTACAAACATAACATCAGCCTAATAGTAGTGGAGGTTGATTATTTGCCTAATTTAGAGGTTATGTTTCAATCGTGTTTGAATCCTTGTAACTGGATGCATAGTTGATTTGAAGCTCACTTCTCCGTTGAGACTTTTGTTGCACAAATAACTTCATTTGCTAAATGGCCTACCAATTGATCTCGTGTATTGCACAAATGTATGCCCAAAAATATACCATTTTTTCCCCCTAATTTACCTTCCACAGCTCCTCAACCATACCTATTGAACACCAAGTTGCGATTGCTGGTTATATATTATGTAGTTTATATGTTTGTTTATATATATATATATATATATATAAAATTGCTTGGTCAAGGAGAAAAGGCGCTAGACAATTTTGTTTTTATTGTTATATGGCAAGGATGCAAATATACACATTATTTTTATATTATATAAAATGCCAAATATCATAATAGTGAAGCTTGGTGATGAAAAAACTGATCCACGGCTATACACGTTTCAATCGTCTAGCAAGATGATGTACACCGTTGATTGTCGAAGTCAGCTCGTCTCGCTTCAAATAGGGAACACCGCTAAATATATATTTTGTTAAAATTGAGAAACACGCGTGGACTCTTGATGAAAAGCCGACCACATAGCACTGAGAATTGTTGACCAAGAGAGTCTTGATATACTTGAACAGGTCTAAACAAACAAATGAAATCTGAACAAAGACAATAGAGAAAATTCGCAAAGTTTGGATTTATTGTCCTCTTGGAAAATTTAATTTCAAAATTTTATATGGTAATGAAGCCAAAGCTACTCATCTAGGCTTATTGTTTTTAGCTTTTGGAAGGATGGGGTGAATGGATTGCGAGGGCGGTGTTTAATTGATATTAAAAGGCTTTACACTCTATTGCCCACGTGACTTTGTATATCTCCGTCAGAATTTCCACTATATAATGTTATGTCATGAATTGCTATTGGATCACATTCACGCTTCTCTTTCTCTATCTCAGTATTGTCTCAGTTTATCCACTCTTTTTGAAAGAAATGGCGAGCTCCTTGCACTTAAGCTTCATTTTTCTATGTGTATTTATATGTTGTTGCAGTGACCATGTGATGGGAGCAGATCTTGATTCCTTGCAAGATTTCTGCATTGCAGATAAGAAAGGATAAGGTAGACTGTGATGCATGGAATTTGTGTTTCTTTGTTAGCTCTCTTTGTGCATATAAAAGTACTAGCCAAATATCAATCTGAATATGTACAGTTTTGGTGAACGACTTCTCTTGCAAGGACTCCAAAATGGTTTCATCAGAGGACTTCTTCTTCCGAGGTCTGGGACGAAAAGGAAATACAAGCAACGCTGCAGGCTCTAACGTAACAGCGGCAAACGTTAAGAGATTGCGGGGCTAAATATGTTGGTCCGCATAGACTACGCTGTGGGTGGAATTAATCCTCCTCACACCCATCCGAGAGCCACAGAAATCTTGGTTTTGCTTGAAGGCCACCTGTCTGTGGGGTTCATCGATACTACAAACAAGTTTTACAGCAAGGTGTTAATGAAAGGAGACGTGTTTGTGTTTCCCAAGGGATTGCTACATTTCCAACAGAATGTGGGGCATGGAAATGCAGTGGCCATCACTGCCTTGAGCAGCCAGAATCCTGGAGTTCAGGCTACTGCCAATTCTCTCTTTGCAGCAAATCCTCCTATCCCAGATGGTGTATTGAGCAAGGCCTTCCGAACCGATGAAACAACTGTCGATTTCATTCAGAGCAAGTTCATGTAATATAGCTTCCAGGGCGTCAAACTGGCATTCTTTATTTATCATTCCAAGTTAATAATTTGAAGGAAAGGCCGGCCAGGCTAAAATAATACGACGACAGTTACAGTATTTGTATTGCAATTATTTTTTTATGTCGAAGCACTTATGGGGTTAATGAAAATGCAAGGTAATCTAGGAGCACAAAATATAAATAACAAAAATTCTACAAACTGAAATAGAGAACTAACAACAGATAATAGAAATGTAGGAAAATGCCACAAAAATGAAAATGCAATATGAAATGTGCAGGTGGATTGATTCGCCTAGGGTGGCGAATGAGTCCAACTATGAGATTTTTTATGTTTTTTAGAAAATTTAAAGTGATTCTAATTCTTTTTAGATGTCAATTAAGAATGCAGATGTATATTTTTAGTTTTTTCAATGATATGCAATGCAACAATGAAATCTAAATGAGTCTTTCACTAATGCAATTTGAAAAACCCTGGGATGCAAAAATAAGACAATACCCTAATTGAATATTTATGCAAATGGAGTCTAAGATGCAAGATGTAATTGAAATCAGAAATGTAAAGTGCTCAATATACAGGTTCACCAAAATGAACCATAGATTTTTGGGTAGGGCTTATAGGCTACTCTCGCACACTTAGGATGTTTCACTTAAAAGGAGAGAGATAAATCCTACTCAAAAGAGATGGCTAGGTTTGCTCAATTTATGCAATGTATGATGTAATTAAGACTAAATGGAATGAACTAAGTGCAATTGGATGATCTATTTGACTGATTATGAATGCAAAACCTAAGAATTATGCAGTGTAGGAAAAACACATTGTGATATGCAAACATGAATTAAGTATGAACAAATGCAAAATAGAAAAGAAGGCTAATTCAGAGTGCACCTAGGCAGAGAATGGAGGATCTAGAATGTTTTGAATGCTGACTGAAATCACTAAAAATCACCAGTGGGACTCATTTGTTGGATTGATGGCGAATCAGTCCTGCTTCTGATGAAAACTGTCAGAAACTGCTTTCTAAGTGTTGGGATCTAGAATCTGAAAAAATCTAGATTTCTAGCCTTAAGGTGGGACTCATTCGCCACTAATGGTGAATCAGTCCTCTCCCAAAATTTTGAGAAATCAGGGAACAATTTTGCAACACCAGATCTAAGGTTATCTGCTTCTTGGGTTGACAAACTTAATTCTGCAGAAAACGAACAGAATGTCTTCTCCAAGCTTTGAAATAAGATTGATTAGACTTGAAGCACCTTGTTGACTTGTTGACCACCTTTCAACACCTAATTTCTTGTCAAATCTGCATACACAAGTCTGCAAATACACATGCAAGAGGGGAAAAATGGTTGAGGGTTAGAGAATAGGGGTTTGCCTTGGTCAAACCCCACTTTGGTAATCAAACCCTTAATGAAATAATGAAATGTAAGAGAATGATAAACAAATAACATGAAAATGCTATCAACTTACCAAACCCTTGTTGAAGAAAATCTAAAGTTATGTCAATGGTTGCCCCAAAATACTTGATCAATGCTTGATTCGATGATGCAAAGCGCTTGAATGCTTGAATAAGTGAGTGAATTAATGAACTTGATGAATGCTTGAATCAATGGGGGTTAAAATGAGAAGAAAAACACTTATTTATACATTCTTGTGCCTTAGTAACCCATTGATACCTCATCACAGGTCGATATTAAGTAATTTTGAATAAAAACCCGAAAGGAAATTTGAAAAAAATTGAATTTGGAGCCAAGAGGGACTCATTCACCACTCATGGAAAATGGGCCCCACCTTGGATCTAAAATTGGGTGTTAGGAATTAAGTCACATTTAATGTTGTTTGTTAGGTTTGCATTCAAAAATACACTTAATTAAGCCTTATAAGGGCATAAAGGGGTCAAATAAAGCATAATAAAGGTGTAAATAGTGAGATTATGCCTAGAAAATTATGAAATCTTGTTACAAGACTTTACAACACTTCAAAATAGGACTTGATAAGTGATGAAAAGGTGATTTTTAGGTGAATTGTAATGAATAGAGTGTAGAAAAGTGTAGAAATGTTTTACAACACTTCACAACACCTTCACAAGATGCCATAGTTCGAATTTTAAGGACCTAATGTGAATGTTCAAGCCACATTACAACATTAAATCAAAGAAAAATAGACCAAGCATCGTGAAGAAAGGTCTAAAATACCATGAAAATGTCCAAGGGGCCATTTTTCTATGGTGCAATTACAAACAGGTCTAAAATAATAATGCAAGCTTTAATGTATAAAAGTATTAATTAAAATCTATCAAATAGTTGCTTCCTATCTTTCTACATATTGAAGAATGTTAGTGTCCATGGTAGGACTATTGAGTATGTAGCAAGAAAAAGGAGGCTCACTATTAATCAATATAAATTAGTCTTCCATTAAAATAGAAATAACTAAATATTTTCCAATATCATATGTTACAAACATTGAATTATTTTCTTCTTTATTTTTGATGGTTTGTTGGCCAATTGATAAATCTTTAATATCTAATTACGATATTTTATTTTAAACATACCAATATAGGTTAATTTCAAGAAAATGTGACCTTGATTCGTACCGAATATCGGATCATTCAGAAACTATATTTGTGGTGTATAGAATATTATGAAAAAAAAATTGTACCACTGATATAATGTATGCATTTATGGTTGTCACTATTCTTTATTGAATTAGCTAGGTACATTGTCTTCTTTTTCTTTTCCGATGTCAATTTCAATTTCTAAAATTTACAATGAAATAACAACATTTTGTTGGTACATGCAGAGATCCTATCAAAATTTGCAGCAATGATTTCTAGAATGCAAAAGTATATAGAGGTAATATGAGTTGATGCTTTCTAGAGTGCAAGAGCATAGAGAGGTAATGCAAGCTATGCAAAAATAGTAATTCTAATAAAATACACTCTGATGGAATGTAATGCTTGTAGGATATTCACAAAACATTCTCCTTACCCTATTAAAAATAAACCAATATATATTATTTATAACAATAATTTAATAATACTATTAGTCATAGATCATTGATGCTTAAAATTTTATGGTTAGATTTGAGAAGTCAATAAGAAGTATAAATTCAAGGAATGAATTTTAATATTTCTAATGGTCACATACGAAATTCAATATTTGTACACTGTCTATTACCATATTCATTTACTCACATTTTACAATAAAGATTTATGTTTTTCATTGAAAAATAAAAAAACACTTAATAGAAGAGAAAAAACCAATAAAGTGAGAAGACTAGAAGGACAACTTGGAGATTTAATTTTAAAATGTGTTGTTAGAATTAGATATAACCTATATCAAAAATCTAATGATACCTATATAGAATTGCACTTTCATAAATGCTTCACCTCTTATAGAAAACTTTCTAGGAGTTATGCCAAGGTCGACATTACTTTTTTTTTTGGCTATCGTGTGCTTGCATTAACCTTTGTTGAATCTCCATTACTTGTTATTCTATTTCTTAAATAATACCTATTCCTATAGAGCATTTTCTTCATCCCATGCCTATCTTAGTGGTATTTTGTAAGCCCTTCTACACAAGGAAAGATATGGTGCAATTCCTAATGTATATGGACAAAATTTTACAAATCACTAGTTTGCATCATCTTCAAATTCCTCATGGTTTAGCCGCTATAGGTGCTCGAAAGTGAAGATTTAGTTAGAAAAAATCAGTTCAATGTCTAGTTTGGCCAAAAATGTAAACTAGTATTGTGGGATCACCTAGTGCTATGAAAGGATTGCAGTTAGTTTGTATTTGGGACAGTCACTTTTCTTGGATTGATAGTTTATGGCTTGATTTATAATTGTTTTGTGATCAACTTGACAGTTTTCAAGTGGTACAATGATCTCTCATGAAGGACGGTGTTGTGACAGTGTTATGCCTTTCTTGAATACTATGATAGTGCTAAGGTTTAATGACAGTATTTACAAAGCTAGATGCAAGTGTTTCTAATGTTTGTGTTGTGTTATGATTATAATGTTCACCTTCTTACCTACAACAATATGGTGTCAGGGGTTCTATGGTCTTGAGTAACTCTTCTTTGACAAAGCCTCTACCTAATATTGTGAATAGATTATATATCCAGTGTATGTGCTCAATCCAATGAGTAGCTAATGATTGCTTGATCAATATTTTTAAAACACTAAGGACAGTATTGACAAAGTGTGAACTTGTATATTGTCAAGATTGTATATCGAGTTTGCAGTTGTCTTTAACAATGACAAAATATCAACTTGACAAATTGATAGTGCTCTATGAAACTCTTATGGAAAGTTTTTCCAAGAAGCAATTGATATAAGCAATTTGTCTATACTCTTTTATGTTCAATTTTTATTCACATGCTATTACTATTTACATAGTGAATGTTGCTTGAAGTTGAGTTTTGCAATACTTATAGTGGTGTATACCTGATTTGTTATTCTTGTTGCTAGGACAGTGGTCTTTTCGTTGTGTGACAACAAACATTCCTTGAAACACGATCAATTTGTATTATGACTTCACATTTTCTTGCTTAGTGCTGGTAGATATGTTGCAAAGGTAAGAGGCAAAGCTTTTTTTTTCAATTCAATATCATTGGTGACAAATGTATGGAAAAGTTTGGAAAATCATTTGATATCAGTTTTACAATTGCATTAAAGTAGGGTTTGAAAAATGAAAGTACAGTACAGTGAATGTTGTTGTGAGGAGAATCTTATTGTTGAAATGACAATGAAAGTTATAACAATTTTGGTTGTTTATTTTCAAGGTTTCAAGTCTTCTTGAAATAGTCTTGTCTAAATGCTCTTAAAAGTATGAATGGTCTTAGGGGGAGACTTTATGTCTATTCTACACCCCTGGTTCAGCTATTCTTATGTATGATTTTGTGAATTTATGATGCATATTGGCATTATGATGATACACTACTACTATTTTACTAGTGTATAATCACTCTTATCTATTTGCACCATTTGTTTCCTTAAGCATTGGTTAAGATCATGGTTGCATCTGGTTCTTCTTAGTATTATCAAAGTTCATCTTTGGTATGCTTAGTGTTACATTTTTTAACAAGTATGATCGGTATATCATCATGCTGCATATGCATAGGATTAATTGGGCACAGGTTGAAATTTAATCTTATTATTTATAATGTTCAAATGTTTCATTGAGATATTTCATTCATGTTTATTAAATTCCTCCAATTTATGGATTCAGGGGGAGAAATGTACAGTGAGTTGATGAATATTCAATTATCTAATGATATTTTTTAGACAATTCAATTATCTGATGATATTTTTGGGAATTTTATGTATTTATGATCAGTGGATTCCTTGCATATTTCTTGTTGGTATCTGACTTATCTTCTTTTAGGTGACAGGTATGTGTTGAAAGCAGTGATATGTGTAGATAGGTATTTATTGCTTCCACATTTAGTTGTTTCCCTTAGGATCTTATGGTTGTTCTTCAACTTTCATATATGCACTCTAAATTGGTGTTTCATCTGTTGAGTATATTTTCATGCCTATATTTCATCGATTCACATATTTTTATGAGGCATCCCTTTGTCTCTTGATGCAAAAAGGATGAGAAAGCTTTGGTGTTTTTCCATCAAGGCCAAAGGGGGAGTTTTTTGGCTCTCACAGTTGTTTCACTTGATGTCAAAGACACACAAAGACACTTGTATGATTGGTAGTAATATAACAATGGGTGGATTGGGTTGTTACAATGACAACTTGGTTGGCTTCTTCAGTCACTATTACAATGACAAATGTGATTAGCAAAGTTTCATCTTTGCTGAAAAAGACACATCAGCATTTTTGTTTTGGAATTATATAATATATGGTTAGTGGTTAGGTTTCAAGGTGAAAGGTCTATATGAGCTCCATATTGATTTTTATACAAGAGTTTTATGCTAGAGTCATTTTTGCTTATGTGGCATTTCACTTGGTGTTTTTGGCATTGGTATATAAGGTGCAATACTTTGATAGGTGATGATTATGGTTGACAAGTCTAAATTCATTTAGACTTTTTGCATAGACAAAGGTTTATATGATCAACAAGGCTGACACGGTAATATGGTAGTCAACACCGACTACAATTGAGAATTATGAGATGCATATTATTTGGGAAAATCATGACTGACATAGTGATTATTAGGGATATAATGATAATGTTTTATTTGTAACAACGAAATAATAATTGTGCCCTAATTTACTTTCATTCTTGGAAAAACTCAAAATCATTCTGCCATGGCCAAGCTAGGTTTTGCATAAGGCTAAAAAATTTGATTGAGAAGGTGGTTTAGTGGCTGCATCTTTAGGACACTGGTTTTGGCATTCTACAAGATAGTTAAGGTTTACCATGACAAGTAAATCGGTAACTCAGTTTCATTTGCTCTATTTTTCACGGTCTTATTGGAAGTCATTTTATTTCGAGTTTAGTGGTATTCTAGTAGAAGTTTATGGTCTTTGTTTGGTCAACATTTCTAGTAACATTCTTTCATTGTTTCATAATGTTTTCAGAATGTGTTTATCACAAGTTCAGTTTGCATTAAGAGTGAATATAAAAAGATGTTCAAGCCGTGTGCATTGTTTTGCTAAAGTGGTTCCATGGGTCAGCCATTCATTTGCTCATGAGTTTTTCTTTTGCATTTAGTTACCCTGTATAATGAAGTTTTTTTTGTAGGGTTACTTAGTTTATGCTTCTGAATCTCAAGTGATGTGAGATCAGAAGAAGTTGTGAAAGTGAAATTGAGATGATAATCTATATTTGTATCAAAACTATGATGGTATGAGGCAGATTGTATTAGCCAATGATCAAAATGTGTCTATTCTAGTGAGGCATTATTGTAACCAGTGAGGTTCTTTAGTTAGTGAGGCCATTTTAGCCAGTGAGGCATTGTTTTATTGCTAGTGAGGCATTTGAAATCTATCAGTGAGATAGTATTGCCAGTGAGGCATTGTAAACAGAAATTTTTTAGATTAAGCCAGTGAGGCATCATTTCTGGAGTGGCTTTTTATCCCAAGAGGGTTTTCCACTCGTCAAATTCCTTGTCTTATGGTCTCATTATTTTGATGTGATAATGTTTCATGATTGTGATGATCTTTGGTTTGTTTTAATATTTCTTATTTTAGTTCTTTAATGATTGCATTCAATTCAAGAATGTATTTATCATTGAAATATTAAGAGCATAAATTATTCATGTCTTTTTCAAGGCAAAAGTTAAAAAATTGTCTCAAACACTAATTCACCCCCCCCTCTCAGTGTCTTCTTCACTACAACAGTTTTAAATTTACTACCATGATAACTAATCAATATAATTACAAACTCATGATTGTGGCCTTAGGAATACACATATATAGGAAATTGAATGAGAACTGTCAGATACATAAGAAAAAATCCAAAATTTAGATAATTATTACCAATGGTAAATCTTCTAAGGATTGATAAAAGTAATCCTCATCTTTTAAAAACTTAAATTACCTAACTCCTAGGAAACATCAAAACTATTCTAAAAAAACCCAAATGACCTATGAGCAAAATATTTTATGTCCACAAATACATATCTTTCAATTAAAATTCAATCTAAAATCATTTGAGTATGCAAGGTTGTCTCCTATATTAATTTTTCTTAAATGAGTACATAATGAAAGGTTTAGTAGCACTTGAATGAGAATGAATATCTTACCTAACTCGTATAAAGGAACATATAATAGGCGATCAAATCCTACATTAGTCAATAATGTTTTACTTACACGAATAGTCCATACAAAAGTACTAGACTCAATCCATTGAACGTCTATAATAGAAAAGTGTACTTCAACTTGGTGACTTCATCACCAAAATTATTTCGGTATTTACAAAATTACTTCCACTTTTAACATCAATTTTGATTATGGGTTTCCTGTGTATTTTTGAAGAGTCATTTATTAATGATTTCCTTCTCAATTTGCACTCATTTCTTGATGATTCATGAAAGATAAAACACAATGTACTTTTAAATTAAAGGTCATTTCCTTATTAGAGTTAGTGATAAACATTTTGACTTAATAGTTCAGTAGAATAGGCCATGGTAACCTACTAGATAAGCTTCTACATGTTTGAAGGAAAGAAGGGAAGATTTTACCATACTTTTGTCTACCATTGCATACATCCATTATTTCAAGCTCATGTTCAACACTACATGAATAGTGTTTATGATAATTGTAGACATGCAAAATTAGCATCATGCATTCAATCAGGTCCATTCATCAAATAAATCAAGTTTATTTATCAATCTCCTAAAGTCATCAATTTAAATTAAATAAATCAACTTGATCCTAACATCACCCTCCTTGATTAAATAAATCAAACCTTTATTTAATTAAATCTAAAATCACCTTCCATCATTTTTGATTTAAATAAATCAAAATATTTAAGTCAAATGGGTCAAAATCCCCTAATCATCATCTAAGTTAAGCTAATCCTAATTAACCTAATCTAACCACCCATCACATCCTCTAGCTTTTCCCACTTGCACCAATAAATCATTTTAATTCATTTATAAAATCAACATTTTCCATCAACATGGCATCTTTGAGGAATATTCCCTCAAATTTTAATTCAAAAGCAAGTTGAAATGTACATCCAACAAGGCATTTAATAGGTCTTACATGTCTCTTACATGTCCCTTGCAAAGGTCAAAGTTAGCATTTAACTCTCAAATTCAAATTTGAATATCCCCCTCTTTGGCACATTGACCAAAATGTGCTCATTACTCATCCTATCACAAGTTGACAAGTAGCTCCATCTCATTGGCTAAATCTTTGTCCCACATTCATCCATTTGGCTATTTCTCTCATCAAAATAATCTATAAATAAAAGGCCTCATCCTTCATCAAATCCTCCACAATCTTATCATTTCATCTCCACAACTTGATCCACAAAGCTTATGCAAAGTCACTCTCTTCAATTGAGAATTGATTTTTCCCACCATCACTCCATCTTTAAGGAATTTCATCATTGAGCTTAGCAAAGGATTGGGAAAGGGCTTCTTTCCATAGAAGCACCAATCCACTATGAAATAGGATTTATTTCATGTTTTATATGCTTTAGTTTATCTTGTAATTTGTTTGCATTTTGAAACATGGTTTATTATTTCGTAGGAACCTTTGATTTGTTTATTTTGAATCAAAGGCATATTTAAGATTCACATTTTGGCGCCCACCGTACATATATCCCTATAAGTTTTTGAGTGTTACGATGCTAATAGTTATCATGAGTTTTGGCAGTTGCTTTGGTTGAAAAACTTCATGGAATATCTAAATAAATGGAGTTATTTTATATCCAGTTTCTTGTTAAAATATTCATTGGAACTATTGTTACATGTGCATTGAAAACAAGTCTACTAATCTAGACTACAAGGGTGTTTTATGGCTTTTTTTTCCCAATTGCAGTCATAGCCTCTATGATCCTTTCCACCATTCACAGTCCACTGCTTATCTGCACAAAGGTATTTCTCATCTACTAACCTTGGGGGTGATATGGAGTTACGTGGAACCCATCTCTTCTCCTCCTACTTACCATGAATCAAATTTTCAAGTCCAACATGATCATACTTTGGGGGAAATTTTGCTTCCCAATAACTATTTTCCTACTCATTGCCCATGCTTTGAATAAAGACAACTTGCTCTAGACGCCATGTATCTAGTATAATAGACCACACCTCATATATATGCACACCCAAGCTATGATGTATTTTCAAGCACTGAATGCATACAAAGATTCCCAGGATAACGCTTGCCCACCATGGTCTCTTTCTTTTACGATCTGCACATTCTCTATTTTCAAGTAGCTTTAAAATTCCTTCCAGTATCTTTTTGTGCTTTTCATGGAGCTCCTTGGTGACTAATGCATTATCATTCGATGCCATTTTTGCAGCAATTGATGAAAAATACTAACACATTGAGAGGGTTTTAAAATTACAAAGATAACCTCATTAGTCTCTGTCACACCAAGGTGTTGTTTGTGGCCTTCCCCCAGGCTATTGGTCTCTGCTTTTGGTTTACAACAATGGTGTTTTGTCCTTCCAAATTTCTCTTTGTTTCCTACATAACCCAGATGCCAAAGAGTAGTCAACAACACTATTAGTATCAAGTAGTACATCCATTAATTCTAACACTAATATAAGGAGGGGGCGCGTGATAGTGTTCACAATAAAATTTTGCAAATCTTTTTTTTCTGACTTCTTTTATCACAGCAGTTAATGCAATATTGATATGATTTTACATTTTCATCAGATTCAAGAACCCACGCAAAGCTCCCGCGGCTACAAGTTGGCTGACCACACTGGTACAAGTTGCCCTGTTTTTGCCTAACAGTATGGCCTTCCAGAAATTTATGGTTAATGGGTTTGCTTCTCTACCTCCCTCATATATATCTCTTGCATTTTCCTCTTAGTTTCCATTACAAAAATATACGGCTTCCTCTTTGGTAGCTTCATATTGTCCATAGAGCTGCTCTTTATGTGCTTAATCTTAACCCGCCATGTTTGTTTGCATTCTGTATGGAATTTTTTAAATGATTAAAACGGGTTTGTATTAAAGGATAAGAGGTTTTATATATACTGGTTTTTGCGCTCTTATTGAGTAAGATTTTGATACGCCAAGATTCATTGCTAATATTTACTCATTTGTAGGCAACCCATTCAGCCATCTAATCTCATACTTTTTAGATGTCAGAAAAGTGTTGATCATTTACGCATGTATAGAAGGATTTATTGAATATGTCATAGGACATAAATGTTTTGTTTTTGATAAAAGGGGATAAACGGGTTTTACAGGGACCCGAAACCACAAAGTAACATTACAAGCTAAGACCAAAACAGAGGTTCGAAAGACAAAAAGGCTGCCAAAAAGATAAAAACCAGTAAAACAGACAGACCACAAAAAGCCACAAAAAAACCATTAAACGGCCAGCAAACAGACAAAGTTGGGCCCAGCCACAGCTAATCCATAGACTTCAGAAGCTCGTCAGCAACCTCTTCCAAGTCCACCATATCCTGGACCCCCTCCATGAAGATCTGAGTCATATTTGGGGTGGTCAGGGTTTTCTTTTCGTGCTTGATCTGGCGCTTAGAGATCCCTTGCTTCCTTTTTGTTATCAGCAAAGACTTGTTTCTTCTTTTTTTAAATCTCACCTTTTGAAAAAAGATTTTGCAGATCTTAGAATCAAACCCTCATCCTTCATCAAGTCCTCCATCCATTTGGCTATTTCTCTCATCAAATAATCTATAAAGCAAGGCCTCATCCTTCGTCAAATCCTCCACAATCTTAGCATTTCATCTCCCACAACTTGATCCACAAAGCATGCAAAGTCACTCTCTTCAATTGAGAATTGATTTTTCTTATCTTCATAGTATCTTCATATTAGTTTCATCATTGAGCTTAGCAAAGGATTGGGAAAGGGCTTCTTTCCATAGAAGCACCAATCCACTATGAAATGGGATTTATTTCATGTTTTATATGCTTTAGTTTATCTTGTAATTTGTTTGCATTTTGAAACATGATTTATTATTTCATAGGAATCTTAGATTTGTTCATTTTGAATTAAGGCAGATTTAAGATTGACAATAATTTTCTGCCCAATTTCATGGTGTAACAAAAGTTTTCCTATTGTTGCCATGGAGAAATAATATGCAGTAACAAATAAAGTATCTAATGAAATAACCAAATAATGGTCCACATTTAGATCTCCAAGAACATCATACATGAGCTATTAGATCTCAAAACCCATATCCACAATCCTAGACATTCTACACAAAACCTTGGGCTATTGCAAACCGAGGTTAACGAAGCCAAATCATAATAACAATGCGGATATTTAAGAACCGACTCTTAACGTAGCTTTTCGCTTCTTCACTTCATCCTATGGTAACCCTCGTAGGGCATTCCCTCAAGTTCATGCAGGACAATTAAAGAGAACTAATATTAATTTAGATGGCCTCCAAACAAGCCACGGCCTGCACATAGGAAGCTCCAAAAATAAAATCACTAAACTTCACAATCCAAACATGCGAATAGAAGAGATAAGAAAAGCATTCATGCATATAGCAACAATTTTTTGCATGCAAGTAAATGTGAGAGAAAATTATACATCCCTTTATACGAATTACCTTACACCATGCATACACATGTATAGACTACAATTAAATTGTCCTGGCCCTTTACCAATTCTATCGACTTAAGCTCAGTAAGGATTTAAGATTACCAATATTTATTGAATCATAATAGAAAGGAAAAGATAATCACAAGTGCTTCGACATAAAAAGAATAATTGCAATACAAATACTGTAACTGTCGTCGTCATTTTTTTAGCCTGGCCGGCCTTTCCTTCAAATTATTAACTTGGAATGATAAATACAGAATGCCAGTTTGACGCCCTGGAAGCTATATTACATGAACTTGCTCTGAATGAAATCGACAGTTGTTTCATCGGTTCGGAAGGCCTTGCTCAATACACCATCTGGGATAGGAGGATTTGCTGCAAAGAGAGAATTGGCAGTAGCCTGAACTCCAGGATTCTGGCTGCTCAAGGCAGTGATGGCCACTGCATTTCCATGCCCCACATTCTGTTGGAAATGTAGCAATCCCTTGGGAAACACAAACACGTCTCCTTTCATTAACACCTTGCTGTAAAACTTGTTTGTAGTATCGATGAACCCCACAGACAGGTGGCCTTCAAGCAAAACCAAGATTTCTGTGGCTCTCGGATGGGTGTGAGGAGGATTAATTCCACCCACAGCGTAGTCTATGCGGACAAACGATATTCCCAGTGTGTTTAGCCCCGCAATCTGGTTAACGTTTGCCGCTGTTACGTTAGAGCCTGCAGCGTTGCTTGTATTTCCTTTTCGTCCCAGACCTCGGAAGAAGAAGTCCTCTGATGAAACCATTTTGGAGTCCTTGCAAGAGAAGCCGTTCACCAAAACTGTACATATTCAGATTGATATTTGGTTAGTACTTTTACATGCACAAAGAGAGCTAACAAAGAAACACAAATTCCATGCATCAGACTCTACCTTGGCCTTGCTTGTCTGCAACGCAGAAATCTTGCAAGGAATCAGGATCTGCTCCCATCACATGGTCGCTGCAACAACATATAAATACACACAGAAAAATGAAGCTCAAGCGCAAGGAGCTCGCCATTTCTTTCAAGAAGAGCGTATGAACTGAGAGAACACTGAGAAAGAGAAGGAGAGAGACGCGAATGTGATCGAATTGCAATTCATGAAATAACATTATATAGTGCAAATTCTGAACGAGATATACAAAGTCACGTCGGCAATAGCGCGTAAAGCCTTTTAATATCAATTAAACACCGCCCTCGCAATCCATTCACCCCATCCTTCCAAAAGCTAAAAACAATAAGCCTAGATGAGTAGCTTCAGCTTCGTTACCATATAAACTTTTGAAATTCAATTTTCCAAGAGGACAATAAATCCAAAATTTGTGAATTTGGTCTATTGTCTTTGTTCAGATTTCATTTGTTTGTTTAGACCTATTCAAGTATATCACGATTCTCTTGGTCAACAATTCTTAGTGGTATGTGATCAGCTTTTCATCAGGAGTCCACGCGTATTTCTCAATTTTAACAAAATATATATTTAGCAGCATTCCCTATTTGAAGTGAGATGAGCTGACTTCGACAATCAACGGTGTACATCATCTTGCTAGACGATTGAAATGTGTACAGCCATGGATCAGTTTTTTCATCACCAAACTTCATGATTCTGATATTTGGCTTTTTATATAATATAAAAATAATGTGTATATTTGCATCCTTGCCATATAACAATAAAAACAAAATTGTCTAGCGCCTTTTCTCCTTGACCAAGCAATTTTATATATATATATATATATATATAAACAAACATATAAACTACATAATATATAACCAGCAATCGCAACTTGGTGTTCAATAGGTATGGTTGAGGAGCTGTGGAAGGTAAATTAGGGGGAAAAAATGGTATATTTTTGGGCATACATTTGTGCAATACACGAGATCAATTGGTAGGCCATTTAGCAAATGAAGTTATTTGTGCAACAAAAGTCTCAATGGAGAAGTGATAGCTTCAAATCAACTATGCATCCATTACAAGGATCAAACGATTGAAACATAACCTCTAAATTAGGCAAATAATCAACCTCCACTACTATTAGGCTGATGATATGTAATAGGGAGAGAGGGAGATAGGGAGGAAAGATAGAGATAGATAGAGGGGAGAGATAGAGAGGAAGAAATAGAGATATAGAGCAAGAGGGAGAGTGAGAGATAGAGGTGTAGATGGTGAGATAGAGTGATAGAGAGATAGAGATATAAGGATATAAAGAGAAAGGGAGAGGGATAGAGATAGATAGATAGATAGGCAGCAAAGAAATAGACATAGAGATGGACAAATAGAGAGATAAAGAGAGGGACATATAGAGAGAGGAAGAGAGGAATAGGGTGATAGAGAGAGTGAGAGAGGAGGGAGAGATAGATATATATGTGAAGAGGAAGAGAGAGATGTATGAGAAGAGAAAGGGAGATAGAGATAGAGAGATAGATAGGGGATAAGGAGGGAGTGAGGGACGGAGAAATGAAGAGAGATAGAGGGAGGGAGAGAAAGGGGGAGAGAGAGAGAAGAAGAGGGGGAGAGAGATAGAGGTAGCTAGAGGAGAGAGAGAGAGGGAGAGAGAGAGAGAGAAGATGGCGAGAGACAGAAAGGCTCTTGTTCTAGCACAAGTAAGGAGAAACAAAGCAAAGGTTGTCAAGATTGACTTTATCTATTGTAATTGCACTTGCTTTAAATTTTTCTAAAGTACTTTTCAACAAATCCATTTTGTGTATTTTATACAATCATAATATCCATGAGACCACATCTTTGGAGCATTCTACCAAACAAGTTTCTCCCATAAAATTTGATCACTTTGAGTTTAGGCTCCGAGCAAGCCCATTAGATTCAAGTTGACAATCAGGACAATATGCATGCACTCTCTAAGTAGCACAGGTTTCATGTTATAAAGCTTCATTACTTCTTGCCAAAAAGATAATGGGAAAATTTCTTTCTAGTTGATGCATCAATAAGGATCTCAATGTAGGTTGATATAAGTATTATGGATACCATATAGCATAAAATTAACATTCCCAAAACATTTATAGTGTTAATCTATGTTGCATTGTATATTTAAACATGATATTGATATGATTATGTGATGATAGAAATGGACCCTTCTTTTATAATGAGATGAAAGGTTCATAATTATTAGAATGCTAAATTAAGGTTCATTGGTGTGTCTTGATAGATATGTATTGGAAGAATTATTATCTATCATTATATACATGATATGTATATATTATAAATTGCTTATATTAAAGAAACTCTTAGGCAAGTAGTGGTTATTAAAGTAGAACCATTTTTTCTTTTGAGTGGGTGTCTATCTCTCCCCTCTCTTATCTCTCGTTATCTCTTATACTCTATTTTCCCTAACTCTCTTTGTCACTTCTCTTTCACCTCTTCCCCCTCTCTCTCTCTCTTTATTAAAATAGTAAAAAATTGCCATAGATTACCATCCCATCATAACTTTATCTACTTATTATGCAATTATGTTTATTTTATAAATAAAAGATACAGTATATTTATGTTAATATATAATATTTAATATAATGTAAATGAGTGAATAGATTTTAATAAATTATTGTATTGTAAAATTATATATTTAATATTTATGTATATTTATTATTTAATTATATATGTTTGATATTTGTATACTTATTATTCAACTATATTTATTTTATAAATATAATATATAATATATTTAAATGTAATATTTAACATAATGTAAATTAATCAATATATTTTATTAAATTATTATAATAAAAAATTATATATCTAATATTTATGTATATTTATTATTTAATTATTTATTTATTCAAAATTCTATAATTTATATAATATCAAATATTCTATATAATAAATATAATTATATTATATATAAATTACTTTGTAGTTTAATAATTTATATTATAACATTAAAGATAATATATAATAATAATATAATTTATATTATAATATTAAAGATAATATATAATAATAATATAATTTATATTATAATAAATAATAAATATTATATATATACTTGATTTTTAGTATATAAAAATTATATAAGTAAAATATGTATTTTTTAAATAAGCATATACAACTAGCACTTGCACCAGAAGAAGGTGGAATGGTTACGCCGATTGTGATTTATATAGAATATCTTATAAGTTTGATGGGAATTTTGCTGTTGAATTTATAAGGTTTTGCACGAAGATCCCATTTTCTGAGCCTGTAACAAACTCCTCCTTAATGGTTGTTGATAATAGATTAGATACAGTAAATGCCAAAGTCAATAAGTTCGCAATTCAGTAGTTATATTTCATGTTTATATGTCAAATGAGAAGAAGGCCTCTTTGTTATGCAAGCTAGTTCCATATTATGTGGATCTTCTAGAGGAAAGATTACCTAGAGTTAACAAGCTAACTGATTGGCAAACAATAGCTAATCAAAAACAAAATGTACCAAGCTACACAACAATTATGTAACCATTTAAAATCAATATTGAAAAATATGCAAAGGTCACCAATAATAAAAAGTTAAAAACCAGGCATACTCCTTAATGAAATTTGTTTCCCTTCAGAGGGCCCTTTGGTATTCTCCCAAGAACTTGGGAACCAAATCTCCCATAATTATGCTTCCTTTGATCCAAATCTTTATTATAAATAAATGAATTAACAAACTTCTTGCAAAGCTCAAAAATTAAAGTAGGAATCTACAAGACTTAAATTTGAATGGAAGCATTATGATATAAGATTGTAAAGAAAGAACACTAAATTAAGGAAGTGTCATTCTTTAAAATTTCTTGTTGCACCCAAGATATTTGTTACATGAAATAAATACAAATCATATGCATCCCATTACATTATTCATTTCTATCTAACACACTATTACTATAAAAAACTAATACATTTATATTGACAATATCTCTAGAATCTAGAATCATTGCTAAGTGACATGATTGCATACGAGCTACAAATATTTTTATGATGATATCACTAGGCAGGACATGGACATCGACATTGGAACAAATACAATCAATCTTGCATCATTTTACACCTTTCCATTGACAAATCAATCAATGTACCTATCCACGACAAGTAAAAACCAATGCCTTCAAACGATATGACACTAATCTTCTTCCATCTATTTGCATCTTCTAAATTTCTCACACCCAAATCCATAGCTACTCTTTATATTTCTCGGTAGAACAAACATATAACACAAGGATATCTCTGAGAGCTCAGGTAACAAACTTCTACTATTAAGATGGGTTATGCTCCACAAAACCGTTGGAAATTTGGACGTGGCTAATCATTTCAAGGTTGTAATCCAATGATCTCACCCTCCTTGCACTGACCCACTTCAATTTTAAGAAAT
>VDFB02324688.1:0-29505 GCA_007258455.2 Sequoia sempervirens | reverse complement strand
CATGGTATTAAGAGCTTCATAGATGGAGAGCTCGTACTTGGATACAGATGTACTTTCTTTATTGCATTAATGTAAATCTTGTATTGTAAAACATCCCTCAATTGTTTATGAGGTGAACATTGTAAATGTAAATTGTAACTATTATTTGATCTACCTCATCAGATGAATGAGTATTGTAATATCTTTTCAAATGCAATGTGAGAATCATATTTGTACTTTAAACTATCTTGAATGGAATTTCAAATGTTATGCAATGTTTATTTTTAAGTTTATGATTAATTATATATATGCAATGCTAAATACTAAAGTCGTCTATGGAAACTCAAGTAGTGTAACGCGCATAACTTAGTGAATGTATGCAACTAATTAAGTAATATTAATACTTAAAAAAATAAATTATTACACCTTTATACATAATTGCAACATTCTTTAGGTTATAAGGTCTGGCATTACATTAGAACTACCAACATGCTCTTAGCTCTTTCCATCAAGGTTTAGTTCATTATTTTTATACTTCATTTTGTCGGAGTGTAAGGAGTAGTCATCTATTGAAAATGCCTACATGCTTACAAAATTCATCAGATTCCTTAGAACAATATTCACCCCCATCGTTATATCTCAACACTTTTATCTTATAATATGATTACTTCTCAACTAAGGCCTTAAATTCCTTAAACTTAGTGAAAACTTTAGATTTTGAATGCATAAAATAAATGCATGTGTATCTTGAGACATCATCAATGAAAGAAGCATAATACTGAGATTTACCTAAAGAGTCAACATCCACTGGTTTGTGCATACATTCGAATGAATGATATCTAATAATATCTTTTCCTTATTAGTTATTTTAGGAAATAATGAACTATTTTTTTTATCAAACACACAATGCTCACATAAATCATTTTTTCCAACAAAATAATCAAAAATACCATCAACAAACTTTTTATTAAGAATGGTATTAAGACCTTTTTTATCAATGTGACCCAATCTATTGTGCCAAAAAATACATGCATTTTTAGTGCCAATTACATTGGCAGAGTTATAAAATTAAATGAATTTAGCCTAAACAAAGTCCCTATCCGAGATCCTTTAGCTATCACCAAACTCACTTTTACCAACTTGCAACTAGACTTGTCAAATGTCACATGCACTCCAAAATCATTCAACTTGGATACTAAAAGTAAATTTCTCACAAGTCGTAGAATATGCAAAAAAATATCAAGGGTTTTAATCCTCCCATCACTGAAACACAACTTTACCTTTCACTTACCTGAACCATAGAAAAATAGGTTAGGGTTCAAAACACATAGGGTTTTATACTAAATTTGGAATGTTTTGAACCAAACTTACTATGAATAGAAAGGGAAAAATGAGTGTAATTAACCCACCTATTCTTCTATTTCATTCGGGAAATGAGATCCCTCAAGTCAAAATCCACTTTCAATCCTTAGGTGAGTGAATTCTTTGAGGAATTTGCAAATTCCCTTTATGTGTGTATGTGGACTAAACACCACTTTTGGGAGATGAAAATAAAATAGAAAATCAACTCAAAATTGAAATGTAATACCAGATCTGAGTAGATTAAACATAGAGCTAACAAACACAATTTATTTCACACAAATCAAATGAGGAGAGGACACTTAAAACTTATCTCAAAAACAGTTGCAAAGTGTCCTGAGACAATTTTTTGATAGAAATGACTAAATAGGGGTTTTGGGAGAAAGATTAAAAATACTAAATGCACTCATTCATCACATTTAAAAAGTGGATTTTATAGATGAAACATAATACTAACAGAATTAGTTTATTTCATGCAAATCAAATAAAGGGAAAATCTTGTGCACCTGTTATAAAATGATGTTTCTGGAAGCTATTTGAGGACTCATTTTCCTATTGGTGAATGGGTCTTTGTTGAGCTTTCTAAAATTGGTTTATGGGTCCTTTGCTCCTATGTCTGTACTTCCAGATTCTCTGGGTTTCACAATAAAACATTCAAAAATTAATTCAGGATCTGAGTTTTCATGAGATGATGACAAAGGTGACAACAAATGCAACTTTACAACTTTGAGATCTTCAAATTTTCTTCAACCTATGCACTTGCAAATTTGAAACACACAAAGAGAGGGAAAATGCTCATTTTTGGGTGAATGGGGGTTTTCATTGGTCAAACTCCATTTTGGTAATTAAACCTTGAAATAAAATGAAATAGCATGAAAGAAGGAATGATGAATGAACAAAGCAATTTTGCAATTCAACAAACCGTTAGATAAACCTTTGGAAATCTAAAATCTTGATGTGGATCTTGCATGAAATGACTTCAATGGATGTGGATCTTGATACTTGAATCTCTGACTTGAATGCTTAGATTAGATCTTGAAACCTACATGACAATGTTAGCTCCAAAAACATGCATGATTGCAAAAGACTTTGACATGATGCTTGAGATCTTGAATGCTGCAACAAATGATGAAGAAATATTCTCTTGAATTCTCTTGACAATAATCTTGGCTCTTGTTAAGTTCACCTCTTACTAGATTTTTCCTTAGACTTGATTTGATCAAAGTAACCTTGTATTTATAAACATGTATCCTGAATTTCTCGAAATTCAAACTTTACAAGCTGACTTTTGAAATTTGAACTTATGATAAAAATGCCACCAAAAACATATTTAAAAATGGGTTTCAAGGCTTAGGGAGGATCCATTCGCCCATGGGTGAATGAGTCCCAGGCCCTAATTCTTAGAACACACATTGCTCAATGTGAAGTGTTATGTATTAGCATTAATTAATGTTGGGATTCCCCTTTGAAATATGTAATTTAATGGGCTTACTAGTATAAATATCTTAATGTTGGGTGGTCACCATTGCTAGTATAAATATCTTAAATATATCTATTTAAAAAAATTCAAGTATTTTTGTTATTTTATTTATTTTAAAGTTATTTTATTTTACTTTAGAAGTAGTTTGTTTAAATGGACAAATATATTTCTATTTTTATTTAAAAAATATTTTATTTTATTTATTTTTTTCTTTATTTTATTTGAAGAGCTATTTTTTGGCAATTTAATTTTGTATGTAACTTTTATTTTTACTTTTAGAAAGGTAATCATTCATTATTTTTACTTTAAAAATGTAGTAATTATTATTTACTTATATGTTACTTTTTAATAGTTCATTTGTAGACATTAATATATATTTTAAATTTTTGATTTTTTATATTTAGAAGTAAATGTTAGCTCTAAATAGTTGTGCTTTCAACTATTCTTTCACAATCATGACATTAAATATTTATCCCCCTTTATCATTGTAGGTACACCTTCTATGTAATTATGTCACTCCCAACTCCTTCCTAATTATCATATTAGCCCACTCATTATATAAATGTGTGATGTCATTGATGCTCCATAGTTAGGGAAATTAAGAACATTAATTTTCTCCCTGAATAAACACCAAAATATTTTAAATGAAAGAATGCACACCCAAGTGAATACTTAAAAAAAATTAATTCTAAATTTTAATGAAATTAGGGGAGGGGATCTAGTAGTCATGTATCTTAATTTTTTATTCATCAAGTTCTTAAGGTTTGTTAAATATCTATGAAAATTTGAGTGTATATTCATAGGTGAGTTAAGATTTTAAAGATATTATTTGGGATTATGGATATCAATGATGTAGTCATATAATTCATGTCTTCACTGAGTTATCTAAAAACACCTTAAAAAAGACTAAAATGTGTGCATCAATGCATGCATTACCAATCATTTTATGTTTCACCATGTACTTGGTTGTTTCTTTGACGTGACATGTCATCTCATGTGTCACCATATGCTTGGTTGTTTCTTTGACGTGACATGTCATCTCATGTGTCACCATATGCTTGGTTGTTTCTTTGAGGTGACTTGTCATCTCATGTGTCACCATATGCTTAGTTGTTTCTTTGATGTGACTTATGAAAAAGGATATAATGTGCCTATTTTTTAGGTACAAACATAATAGCTACTAGTATTTGACTATTGGAGTGCACTCATCTATTGGATGATTTCCCCTAGGACTTACATTGTACTAGTTTTAAAATCACTAGCAATATATAAACATAGAACTAACATAATAAAGAGGTTGAGAAATACGAAACAACAAGATATGTCACAACATCAATTGAGACATAATCTAAAGCTTAAATTCACCCATCATGGAGCATTTCATATCAATGCTATTCTTTTTTTGCAATACAATATATTGTAGGTTGAACATTACACATGTAAAGGAATTTTCCTCTATTTATAAGACTCACTAAATTAAGGGTGTCTCCTATAGAATTTAAGTCCTTTGGGAGATTTTATAAGAACCAAAATACTTTTTTGGTCTTGATATCCAATGTTTTGAGTTACTTGTTGATACTGATAATTTTGTGAGCTAATTCTTTGTTGAAATTTAAAGTTTCATGGATCACAATTCAAACATGTTGGTTATATGTAAAGGAAGGTAAGTAATTTTTTTTTGTATCTTAACTTCATGGGGGAAAAAATCTTGTAAGAATTGAGAAGAGTTTTTGAATCTCCACATGAACTTGATGATAGGTTTCAACTATATGTAACTGGATATGGAAATACCAAGAAGTGAAGCTTTCTAAGACCATATATGGAAAAATATTGGAGGGATTGGGTTGAAGAGAGAGTGCTAAATAAGATGAGCAAGGGTATATTACCAAAATGTGCATTTTTAGGGCTCAATTTGAAGAAAAAATAGGAAAGAAGGGATGATGTGAAGGAAGTGCAAATAACTACAAATAGGAAGCTAATAGACAAGGAGTTTCCATAATGTGAGTTGAGTTTGAGTGTTGACTTTGGACTTCCACAATTTCAAGATGAACATTCTCCATCTCCTATAGGGAAAAAAATAGAGTCACTTAACATTAAGTTGAGGAAAAAGAGGGAGGTAAGGGAAGAGGTTGTAGATACCTTTGAGAGGGAAGAAGGAAGGCAACCCCCAATGAACCTACACCAATATTTTATGAGTCTAGAACCTTTTGTAGGTTCATATTTGTAAGAGGGAGGAGCATAAACAATATTATACAAATGTTATAACTAGAAAAGTTTAAGTTGTAGAAATCAAACTTAAGGGAATTATAATTGAAATATTGTAGATGTGTATTTTAATGAACAAGTTATTGGTGTTGATTTATGTCAATCTAGTGTCAATTAACATTGTTTATTATGTGGGCTCTAAAACCATGGATTTTGTAAAGAAGATGCTCTCTTCGTCATTTTCATGTCTTCAATGCAAATTGGTTCCAATCCTTTCTTAATAATACTTTCTCTTATTTCTTAATATGGACACGCTTCTCCTCAAAGAAAACTATTTTTTTGTTCTTTTAGTTTCAAATCTTGCTAGTTAATTATTTTATTTTTATTTTTATACTAAAATATCATATGAAAAATATATTTTTGTATTGATTAAAGTTAGCAAGGCTATAAGAAATGGATTTCATTCTTGTCCTCACAAGAAACATAACACATAAGGTGTCCTATCTACAACAACTTAGATGCACCACATTTTACATATGCACATAAAAATATTTAATTTTCTATCTTAAAAGATTGATACTTCTTAAATATAATTTAAACTTTATTGCTACTAAATTATTCTTAAAATTATTTTTTAAAATAATTATTTTGAAAATAAATAACACATATTATACACTACTTTAAACATATAAAATAAAATTTACATATTTTTTATTATTAATAATTTAATTTTAAATTAATACTTAAAAATTATTTAAAATGATAAGAATTTAAATTGAATTCATTTTATTTTCTTAAATAAAATAGATTACCATAAAATAAACAATAAAATTATAATAAATAAATTGTATTCAACGTTGCCCTTTTTTCAAAGTTGCATTTTCTCCTATAATATTTTTGGGGCCCATTTAATACTTTTGGCCAATATAGTAAGTGTACGATAAAAGGCTCCCTAGCAATACTAGGAAGGTTTATACTATGGATGAGGAGGTGCAAACTTAGAGTAAAATTAATAGTGAACATGTTTTAGGACCTTATAAATATAAAGAAAATGTAATAAATATGTTTTTGTTTAGGGTTACAGATTTATGAGCATTTACAATATTCAGGTTCAATTTAGAGAATTTTTTAATGATTTTTATTCATCTAATATGTAGAGATTTTTCTAGATTAGATATATTTAAAATTATAAAATTAGTTAACTATATTTTTGGGCATCACGCAAATTCATGGTGAAATTCATGGTGAATTTTCTTTGAGGTGAATTTGTCATGAGCGGTGAATTGCTGTGAATTTTCCTAGAACCATATTTTTGCAATAAAAATTAAAATACAATTTACTATCATCAAATTTAATGATCAATAATAGCATTTAAGAAAAATTATTATACATTATTATGTTTTTTGTTGTCAAGAAAATTATTGAACAATTTTTTTAAATGTTATTTTTGTTAATCTTTCTAATGCTTCTTTCAATGTTACTTTGGAATATTTTTGGGTGTGTGTGAGAGGTTGGACTGTAGCTTTTAGTGACTTAGTCATGTACTTTAGTTGTTTTTACATTTGTTTTGTGTTGTGACTATTACTTTATTGGATTATGGCATAATGTTCTTGTAATTGTCTTTGGTACCTCCTTTAATGTTGCTCTTCTTTTTTGTGTGTGTATGGGACCTTGAGTGTTGCTTTTGTGACTTACCCATGTACTCATTATAGTTGTTTTCACACGTATTTTGTGTTGTAACTATTCTTTTATTTAACTATAGCAAGTTTTTCTTGTAATTCTCCTTTAATGCTGCTCTTCTTTTTTGTGTGTGTATGGGGTTGAGTGTTGCTTTTGTGACATAGCCATGTACTTGTTATAGTTCTTTTCACATTTGTTTTGTGTTGTAACTACTCTTTTATTGAACTATAACAAGTTTTTCTTGTAATTCTCCTTTAATGTTACTCCTCTTTTTTGTGTGTGTATGGGGTTGAGTGTTGCTTTTGTGACTTAGTCATGTACTCTTTATAGTTCTTTTCACATTTGATTTGTGTTGTAACTATTCTTTTATTGAACTATAGCAAGTTTTTCTTGTAATTCTCCTTTAATGCTGCTCTTCTTTTTTGTGTGTATGGGGTTGAGTGTTGCTTTTATGACTTAACCATGTACTCATTTTAGCTGTTTTCACATGTGTTTTGTGTTGTAACTATTCTTTTATTGAACTATAGCAAGTTGTTCTTTTAATTCTCCATACTAACGTTTGATTCTTTGTGTGGGACTAGGTTGTAGCTTTTATGACTTAGCAATGTACTTACTATGACTGCTTTTACAATTATTTCATATTGTATCTATTCTTACAATAACTTCTTTTACAATTATTCCATATTGTAACTATTCTTTTATTCTATTAGATTGTATTATGCTTAATCCAATATAGAAACATGCACATATCATCCATGAATAAAACTTACAAAAACATACCCATTTCTACTTTATAAGAACTCCATCATTATCATCAAAAACCACTAATATTCAGTTTTTCTTAATAATCAAGAGCCACAAAATAAATTTGCTGCTGATAATCACAGTGATTACATGAAAAGCATATCTCTGAAAATCTCCCACTTATAAAACTGCAGAGCTTTATTACAGCATCAAATCTTGGTAGAGCTTTAAGGTAGGTTTCTTGGGGTCAAGGCACAGTGATCCTTCTATAAATAAATCAATGTAAACAGGCTTTACAATGATCTAGGTACCCTCTTGTCACTTCAGCCCTGCAAAAGCAGTTACGTAAATGTCCTTTAGATTAATAGCACTACATCATGACTGCAAAAGAGTAACTCCCAGTTTCTTTTTGTAAAGCTCTTCAATCCAATTGCCTCTTTTTCACATGGTTTTTAACCCATTCTCTTTTGTCTCTTTATCAGTGTACCTTCATCCATTTGACTTCCATGGACACAAAGATTGTATCATAGCCTGCTTCACCCAGTCCATCACCCTCACCAATCTAATGCTGACGTACTGTTTTGGATGTTACAGTGTAATTGATGCGTCCTTTCCAATAGCCCTTAAAAATTGTGGTCCTAAGGAATCAGATAGGAGGGTAATTGTGGGCCAACATTGTGTCCTTAAAAATTGTGGCCCTAAGGAATCAGATGGGAGGGTAATTGTAGGGCAACATTGTGTCCTTACTGATGGTAGAAGTTCTTGTTATTCAAAAGGAGGGGTTTGTCTTTTTTTTCTTATTAGTATTGGTGAATTATGTTTATTAAGAATGTTTTTAAAATTATATTATTTTGTATTAAGAATTTTTTTTCACGATCAAGAATGTTTCTGTTGTGACTGTGAGAGCTTTTCGTAGCAGAAAAGAAGTCTTCAATTATAGTGAAAAGTACTATTGATTATCAATAGAGAATGTGGAAATATCATATCCCATATCTTGCTTTCTTATTGATAATTATAGTTAAATATTTTATCACTTGTATATTTTTTAAATTGATTTATTCAATATTTTGGTATTTTACTTTTTGAGGTTATGTTTTGGTTTGTGATGATATGAAGTCATTCCATACATTTTCTGATGTATATGCAAATAATATATGAGATTTTTTTGGCATGAGAAAATTTCACTAATTAGAGTTGAATGCATTATTGATGATCAATAGAGAATGTGGAATATCTTATCTTGCTTTCTTATTCATAATTTTAGTCAAATATTATATTATTTATATATGTTTTAAATTGATTTATTCAATATTTTATTATTTTACTTTTTGACGTTACGTTTGGTTTGTGATGATATGAAGCCATTTCATCCAATTTTTGGTGTATAGGCTATACATTATTGTGCTATAATATAGAAACCTATTTTATCAAAATTTGATACATACCTAAGTTGTTTTTACATGAAGAATCTGAATTGATGTTCAAATAACAAAAGCAAGTGTGTGCATAGTCTATATGTATGGGTCTAATATTTTGATAGGTTATAGGGTGAATTTCTCACTTCTTTTAATTGGATCTATTCTTCATGTAAGTGACAAGTCATGGGAGATGATTGAGTTCATGATTTATATGCCTATGTAATACGTAACATGGTCACAATATTCAAGTGACCAATATCCTTGCTTAATGTAAAGTATAAAATTGGGTGAGATAGTCAACCTTAGTTCCAAACACCTTGTTAATGGTTTTTTATTCAAGAAAGTATTACTTGGCAATGGTTCTATTTGGTGATGTATTTATATGGAATTACAAGTTCAAGGTCATGGGGAGATGATTGGAAAATCTCATACCCATGGCATCCACATCTCCATTATGACTCACTCAAATACATACAAAATAATGGGATTTATTAGAAGCAATGTTTGAATTTTATTGTTACTCTCACACTCAACATTTTGTGTTGATTCTTTGCATTTAGAGTTAAATGTGAATCTCTAATAATACCTTTTGTAACATTAGTAGTAAACTTCACTATATTGAAATTGCTCAAATAGACAACTTCAAAACTATAACTAAACATCATAGTCATAACATAAATGTCAATTTTTTAAATACTTAGTTGTGAGCTTATTGAATTTTTAAACTTTATTCAAATTATTCAACTTAACAATTCTTCAATTAAGCCAGTCATCAGTATCCCCTATACCACACACTGTAAATGAAGGTCTCCCATATATCTTAAATCAAATTTTCTATTTGTTTTATGCATGATGTCGTTATATTTATCAAAATAGATGTTGACTTATTTGTATGAGAGTTTTGATACATCATCCTCCCATCTCATGACATATAATAGATTAATATGACTTCTAACCAAACTAGGAAATTTCCTAATGACCCACAACCTTAGAGTGATTTAGATACCTTAAACCATATTTACTTACCACTCACAATCCACTTATCTAGTCCTTTACTAGCTCAAAGTTATTACACAAAGCCACCAATTTAAAATGACTATATATCTTACTCATTAGGGGTCCAAATCAAATGTCTCTTTTTTAAACTACATATATTTTTAGAGGAATCCACATATATGTAATCCTCATTTGAAACTCACTAACTTGGATTAGTTTGGACCTTTGAGTGAAATCTATTTGAATTACTTTACATTATATCCTTTCCTATTTATACCTATTCATCTTATGCTTAAATCCTAAAGCAATAGTTTCAACTATTGTTGAAAGTATCACTTTAAAATTATCCAAATTCTATGTTTTATTATTTAATTGAAATTTTATAGCATTCACCTTTTTAATCATTTAAAAGGGTATAAATTTTATTATTTAATTGAATGTCTCTTCATTTGGATGATTATGACATTGTTAGACCCTCTTATTCATTACATGATGATGTTATGAGACTTTGTGAATAGGTTTTACATTATAATTATAATGGTTTACAAAATGCCTCTTTGCATGTGAAATGATTTTAACTTACTAATTATAAATATGTAGATGATGTTGTCCTACTTATTAGTATTTTTTTGTTATATTTCATGGATGACATTATTTTAGTGTAGGATATTTTATTACAAGTTAACATCAATCAACATTAAATGGAGGCCATACAGAGATGTTAGAGGATGGTTGAAGGATCAATATCAAAGAAAAAATGTCATTTGTGAACCCTGATTAGAAAGAAGGATAAACCCTAGGTTGTGTAGGAATGTTGGGTTACCCAATAATGTAATAAAAAATGAGATTCATTCACTATAATTTACTTAGACAAAATAAATAAATAAAAATTAACCTTGGGGTTACAAGATTGGATTGGCATAAGATAATATAATTAATATAAATATTAAATAAATTAAATGCAAGGGTACTTAGTTCAAGATCTAATGTAAATATCATGACGTAGATTTTAGAGGTCAATTTACCATAATAGAAAAAATAGAGCCTATTGAATGATTCTCGTTGATTTTTTTTCTTTCTTATGAAACTCTTTGGATTACTTTTGTGAGTGCGGAAATGATCTTCATAAGTACAAAAGAGATCTTTGTGAGTATGAATTTCAAACTTGTGCATGAAATTGAACTTTGATTCATAGATTTAAACTAATTAAATTTTGCTAATTGAAAATAGTTCATCCTAATTTTATGATGCCTAAATCATAATAAGGGGTTGGTGGTGTTTACAAACACTATTGAACAATATGTTGAATCATGAGGATCATACTCAGTTAGACCCATAGGTGGACCAATTTAATGATGATGAGCTAAGATTGAGGACAACAAGCAAGTGTGTAATATGTTCCTATGATGATGAGTAATGCTAATTTAATAATTCCTTATCCTTTTTAGTTGAATTCTAGACATTCTCAATAGATTCTTCTCTAGATGAAAATGAACATGGGTTATTTCTTAAATACATATCACTCTCGTGTAGGATTGAAATTTATTTATGCTTAAGGGTTAATGAAAAAAGGTAAAAATATTGAATTTGAATCTTTGGGGTTCAAATCTATGGTCGCAAAAATGATTTGGATCAATTCCACACTCACATATATAAAAATGAATATATGGGCCCAAAACTGATTTGGATCAATTCTACACTCATAGATATAAAAAAATGTGGTGAATGAGAGATCCAGGGATCATGACGATATAATAGTATTTGCCAAATTCCACAAAAAATACATAATTTTATACACTAGTTGATGCATGAAAGACAACCTAGTTATAGTATGGGTCCAAACCATAAGGGAAAAGGACATGTATGAGATTTCATCATTACAAATAGATGGTTGGTCAAAGGAAGGCCATCAATATCTTGGAGTTTTGATTATGTGTCTAAAACTCTCAAATTCCAATTTTTTTAACATTGTTCTATGAATTCTCAAATTGCATTTGTATACTTTATTGATACCATGTTAATGTCAACAAATTAGGTAAAGTAAGTAAATATTCAAATGAAAAGACATTTGAACTTCTTAGGTGGCATTCAATAATGTTGAAATTATAACGAAAAAATAACCTTCACTATGAAGATTTCTAAAAATCAAAACTCTTAAAACAATATACATAAAATTATTATAAAAATGATAAAGATTGACATACAACTTTATTCACAATCACATACCCTTACATATAAAAGATAAACTTCATGATGTCATTGACAATATATATATTAAAAACTTTTGACTTATCATTTTATTGTTAAACTAAATCAACCCAAAATATGACCTTTTATTTATCAAATAAAACAAAAAAATATTCTTGTTGAGCTAAATCAACCCTAAACTTAGAAAAGATTGAAAACCAAATGGAAAGAAAGAAGCCAAAGTTAGTCCATGCATATTCATACAAGAGACAACGGAGAAGATTAGGAAAAAGTAAAAGCCTCTTATAGCATTTTATGGTAGATTCTTTGACATGCCATTTGACCCACCTTAAAGTGATTTGTCCCCCTTCCACTCGTACACTAGTACACTATTGAAAGTCATTGAATCCAATCTTTCATGTTATTAGGAATATTTAAGCTCATAAATCATGATAGTGGGACGACCTCATCTAGGAATATTTAAGCTCATAAATCATGATAGTGGGATGACCTCATCTTGTTTGTCATAGAATCCAATCTTTCATGTTATTAGATTGTTTTGCTCTCTTCTAAACTTTCACTAAATATGATCTAATTAGAGCTCCTCAAGTTTAATCAAATATGATTTAATTAGAGTTCCTCATATATTGCTTTAAGTTGTTTTAAAGTAGTATGTATGTATTTTGATTTTGTCTTGATTAATTGATCTATTAATTTAGAAATAAAAAATTATAATATTTTGAGCTCTTTTTTGTCTAGTTTTATAGTCGAAGGTGGTGGGTGTTATGGTTTCGGTTGAATGGCCGCTCCTTTCTTGCTAATCTTTGTGATAGCTTGACCACAAATTATGTAAGTTTACATTTTTTCTGTTTTTGTTGTTCCGACGATCAATTTTGAAATCGCAAGACAAATTTTTTAATGTGCTAAAGCAAGTCTGACATTGCTTGATACTCTTTTGTAATGCCCTCAAGGTACCGATGTAATCTTACTTTACAATCAATAAAATATTTCTTACGAATAACAAGATACAATATTTAATTAATTTTATTTCAACTTTAAATTGATTTTACACTATACAAATTCTTTAAACCCTTTGCAATTAAAAAAATCTCTTTCTTACATTTAATCTCACATATATACAAACTCCGTAAACTACGAGGAGGGAGATGACGACAAATGGTACACCATTTTTGCTTTTTCTTTTCTTAATAAAGAACTTGTATTGCTTATACCATTTGCAAGAGTGCCACAAAAGTCTTTTTGGGCATGTGACACTTCTCTTATATTTATCTAAATTGCTTAATATATTCCAAAGGCTTTCATGACCATCTGAATTATTCTGTCTCCTAATAAAATATTTAATGTTTTGTTGGTATTTGAAACCAAACTCATTGTGGATTTTTTTTTCTTGCATTTCCCATATGCCAAACTCAAATATACCTGCCTTCCAATAAGTGAACTATGATACTTTCAAAGCCCACTTTTGGTCCATATATCTTAGCATATTAATTTCAAAACTTCAACTTAAATGAAGATTTATTCTTTTGAGGAGATCCCCCAAACTTTTTTGGTTCACACATAATGTCTCCGAACTCCAAGTTCTTATTATAATTTTTAACTCTTTGGAATCTAATTAAATTTTTTATATTTTACTCAATGATGGTAGTTAAAAATAAATGGATGGTCCTCTTCAATATAAAAGTAAATAAATAAATATTGTGAATTTTTTTTTGGATTAAAATTGTGTATTAATTTTTATATCAACGTTTTGGATCATATGTAACACCCACGCAACCCTAGGGAAAGTTGTAATTTACTAAACAAACGAACTATTTTTTTTTTTTTGAATAAGAACAATTAACATACAAGTTAGAACATATACATACAAGTTCACTAACCAAAGCCAACTTATCCCCTAAGGTTGCGAGACTGTGTTACTTAAACCAAATGCGGAACATGGATTAAAACCATCTCATAAAATTACTTCACAAATAAAGTTCACATACATTCCATTCATAATAAGTTTACATCCAAGAATATGAAATACCACATGATTCCACAATATAATTTACAACATGATTACAATACTCATTCCCCGAATGAGGTACATCCAACAAGTATGATTACATATTACAAATTCCACCTCGATAACATATGAGGGGTAACAAAATACAATAAGGATAGAAAGAGTGAAGCGTGAGAAGACACTACATCCCATGAGCTCTCCACTGGATATCACGATCACACGAACAAGAAGAAGAACCAACAGATTTAAGAAGCACGCCACCCGACCATGGGGAATCCAAAAGGTTCCACCCCCTTCATGCTAGGAGATAGTAACCAGGAATTCCTACACAAGACCATCTACCACTAGGCACGGGCCCCACAAAACTGATACAAAATAAATACAAGACCTCATCACATGACTGAATGGTCATACGTACAACTCTAGGTACGACTCACACAACACAGTCATAGGTTACATTGCTTCCAGACATATAATAGATCAAGAGTGTCACAAATATCAAATACAAACTGCTAACTTAGGAAGAGTGTCATCGCATAGTTCGTCAAGGGATATCCTCTGGGAATCTTCCTAGGCCCCGACCCCCACTCCACGGGTTATCCTGGTAGCCTCTACCGTATTCCCGACACCCATGCTTACTCATGCGGAACCAAATACCTCTCGTGAAGATGAGATAGATGATCTTTCCATTCCAGGCCTTCCCATCTCATCCCAAGTCTACAACAAGCCCTTGGGTCCATGAGCGAGGCATACTTAATCTTATTTAATGTTTGATGCATCCTAAACTTCTAAAAGTTTATTTAGTTATCACTGAATTAACCAACTTACAAAGGGTTATCCTGGCACCACTTTGTGCGCCGGCGCCCATTGCAAGCCACTCTCCTAAGACAACACGCACGGTAATAACCAGAATAGGTATCCAGATAAACACAACCTCTCCATTCAAGGAGGTAACAATCAAGAACTCACACCAACACTGGAGGCAACAAGGTTAAGACCCTCTCCAAACACTGGAGGCAACAAGGTTAAGCCCTCTCCAAACACTGGAGGAAAACAACAAAACAAAACCACTCCATCCAAGGAGGCACATATTACAAAACCTTCTCCTATTCCCAAGGAGGCACAAATTACAAAACCCGTACGTGAAAACCGGGTGAAACGACATGGTGTAACTATACATATTTTCCATAACACATCAAAGGTTGACTCACATGCCACAACCGATATCGATAAAAGAACTCCTATATGGAAGACTTTCAATACATTCACACTAATTCCACAACACAACAAAGATGAACAATTAACCACTGAGAACATTTCAGACAATGAAGTGAGCTACTGTTCGGATTTCCTAAATCCAATCAAACACAGTATTCATGACTTGCATTTATCCAATCAATTGATCCCATCTCTTTTCACGACATAGAAATATTCAAAGAACAGATCATTTACTCTAAATTACACAACCATATTCTAAATCCAGACATTTCAATAAATAACATCATTGAATCGAAATCAATCCAATTAATAACTCTACGTCCCACAATCATATAATGTAATTAAATCCACTTGTTTTATAAAGCATTTGGATTAAATAAATTACTCTTTATTTCAACCTAGCAATAAATCAACAACTCAATCTCATATGATTCATTAAATCATTCGTTACTTCTAAGTTTTCTCATTTGTATTCTATATTTAGAACATTTTGATAAGAAGACGTTTAGATCAAATAAATCAGTCTTTCTTTCAATTCACATTAATAAATCAACTAAATCTTCAACTAAATCTCATCTCTACTTGAATACAAATACATTCCAACAAATATACTTAATAGTGCATACTCGATGTATATCCTGTTATATACTAAATACTTAAATCACACTGTTGACATTTAAGAATCTATAACAATACTTTATATTTCGTTTCCCAATCTCATATCTTATTAAAAATCAATCTTTAAAATAAAAGCATTTGATTATCTAGACTCTATCCTTTAAAATAAATCATTGACTATTCAAAATTTAACGTTCCAAATAATCCATTTGAATATAAAATCCACTTTTGCTTCTATTTCGAATCAAAATCATCTTACAGTTATCGATATTTAAATCTATCCCTTTAATTTCATTTGCCACGATTATCCGTAATAATCAAAACTAAATTATAAATAAATCGAGCTTTTGATAATTAAAATATCTGATTAAAATAAATATTTCATTATCTCTTAGTTCCATAATTAAATTCCGTATTCAAACGTTTTTAATAAATAAGGTCATTCGATTGAATTAAGTCAATCATTAACTCTCTATTTACCAATTATCTTCATAATCGGGATATTTAAATAAATAAACACTTATTCAAGTCACTTAATCTATATTTCATTATAAGATAAATAATTTAATCAAATCCAAATCAATATTTTAATTAAAACATTTGATCGTTCGTCAGTCACATTTCCTCTAGAATATCATTTTAAAATTTCTATTTACTATTTAACATTACTTAATATGTCAAATACAATATCATTTTATTTGCATATAAATAAATTATTTAAATATAAATTTTAAACTCCCATTTTACAATTCCATGATTTCCCGATTAAGGCAAAATTTAAATAACATTGGTTAATTAAAAGAACCTCGTTTATTTCTATTGACGGTAAAATCAACTCCTTAAGAAAATTTATATTTTAATAAATCATCTCATAAATATATAATTATTCTTTAAATGTTTCGATTTAAAATCTCCAATTTACTATTCCATTTTGACGGTAAAATCAACTCCTTAAGAAAATTTATATTTTAATAAATATAATATATATATATATATTATAATAAATATACAATATATATATAATATTAAATGAATATATATATATATATATATATATATACATTATAATAAATATAAATTATAAAGTGAAACTTAATAAAACTTAACATTTTTAATAAAACAAAATTTAAAAATTAAAATAAACTTTTAAGGCCAAAGGCCTTGGCTGCGTTGCAGCCCCAACAGGGGACGCACCCCTGTGTGGCTGCTACGCAGCCCCCCTGTGGTGGCTACTTACAGCCCCCTCCCCATTCATGGGGAGCGCTGCACAGCCAGTGCCCCCATGGATGGGGGGTGGCTGTGGGCAGCCCCACACAAATTAAAATAATTTTTTTATTTTAAAAATTTTTGCATAATTTCGTTCAAAACGAAAAACGGGAAATTAAAACCCCAGAACGAATTTTACTCAGCCAGATTTTTGAAAAGAAAAATCTTCCAGTCTGTAAAATGTAAAAGGATAGATTTAAATGACTATATCATTGCACAACCCAAATTGGGCAAATTTTCTGTGAGGAAAGATCAAGAATCAAGATTTAAAGCACAAATAAGATGAATTTCTTTCTGGGTTTTTCTATTGCTAGTTTAAAACGAATTTTCATGGACTTAAATTGAATCCAAGCAAGATTTCAAGGATTTTCACACAGCCAAAAAAGATTTTTTCAAACATTCATCACAAAGATTTAGCTATTTTCAAAATGATCAAAGCAAGAGCAAAGGAACCTGATTTTGTTTTCTCCAAGACTTGAAGCCTTCAACCATGGTCTTCTCCAATCCTTCCATTGAATCCAACTCCAACAAAAACCTCCATCTCCTTCAAAATTCCAAGCAAAAACCATAGCCCACCAAATTTTTTTCCCAAATTGCAAGCTTAAAAATTAATGAGAGCTCATTTCCTCCAAAAATAGGGTTTTTTTTTTTTTTTTTCAGTTTGGTCCAAGAGCCTAAAATTCCCACTCACAAAATATAATTTAAAAAATGGGAATTTTTCTAATTTTTAATTCACAATCCAATTTGAGATTTTGAAAATTCAAAGCCCATTTCTAATTTTAATTTCCAAAATCCAAATTCAGTTTTTATTCAATATATGCATTTTCCAAGTTTCCTCACCAAAACATAAGCATTTCTAAAATTACCAATAAATAATTTTCCTCAACAATATTTTTCAAAGTGGAATTAAAACATATTGATAAGTAGAATTATTTTTCCCTGGTGATGTCAAATTATGATATTGCTATCGAGTTCAGCCGTGTAGTTTGAGTCAAACTCATTGACCCATGTTTCATGAGTAGTGGTTCAACAAGAACCCATCTCATGATATCAAATGGTCCACTTAGCAATCATTGCATCTAGGTGATTCTCACAGAGGTGAAGCACTGGTCCGTCCCGGGAGGTCACCCATCCCAGTACTGCTCCAGCTCATGTGTGCTTAACCAGGGAGTTTTCTCCAAGGTTAAGCCCGCTTGAGTTGTTACCCCATTTGAAAAACCTTCAGCAAGTGTTGTGCCTTATGAACCATTCATAATAGAGCCCCTTTGGCTCATCAATTGATAAGTAGGAGGTATTTTTCCACAGCGTGTCAAATTATGATATTGCTATCAGGATTCAACCGTGTAGTTTCGAGTCAAACTCATTGACCCATGTTTCATGAGTAGTGGTTCAACAAGAACCCATCTCTCTCATGATATCCCGAGATGGTCCACTTAGCACTCATTTGTCTAGGTGATGCTCCGCGGAAGTGAGGCACTAGTTAGGTCTGGGAGGTGAAGTGATGGGATGTGGTGAAGCTGATTAGCTTCACCTCTATTAGTACATCACACAGACTAATAGTACTAGAATAGACGAAGATAGAGTTCTTATTGAACTACTACTCATGAAACATGGAGTCAATGGACACGGTTGAATGTCTTTAATATCATACCTTCTACCAGCTCAATTGATGACTAAAGAAACTCTATAATGGTCCTCAAACTAACACTATTTGGAAATTTTACAAATAGATGGCACTAACTTCAGCGGTTGTATGGAAACTCCCTGGATAAGCTTGAAACTGAAACTGATCTTAAGGATAGGTGAAACCTCACGACAATGATCTCTACAATGAAACATCACCTAGATACAATGAAGTCGCTAAAGTCAGACCATTCGATATCATGAAGATAATTTGAACCACTACTCATGAAACATGGAGTCAATAGTTGACTTCGAAACTACTGATTGAATCTGATAACAATATCATAATTAAAACATATTGTCATTTAATTATTTATTTTAATTTAATCGTAACTATTCAGACAAGATTTTAATTAAATCCTAACTATCCAATATAACTTCTATTTTCAATTTCATTTGAATCTAGATATACAATAACGCCAAAATCACTATTTCGTTTAATATATCACTATTAATCTAATTAATTAATAAACTAAATCTAGTTTATTAATTAATCAAATCAAACAATAACCCAATAATTATTTTATTAATTTCATCAAATAAATCAATAAAATAAATCACATTTCAACATTGCAACTAAACGCATTTAATCATTAATTAAACTACGCAAGTCATTAAATAAACTTTAAACTTGAAATTAAATAAACACTCAAGGGGAAATTGACCAAGTTAAAACGACTGACCCCGACGACAACCCGACAACACGCTATGACTAGGGTGACGACTTGGCTCAGAAAACCTAGCTACTATCTCCCAATCAATTACCGTTGGTAAATGGACACGTTCACACCTGTGAAACCAGGTGGAGTCGATGTCATGTACCTGCAAACCTGCAACAAAGAACATGTCGAACGTGCAAAATATATATAGATGTATATAATCAAACACACCGTGAGGAAGGAATCTCGGAATTGTAGGGCGCTCGCAAGCGAGTGATATAATTCGTCCCTTTCACCAATACAGTATCATTAACTGACGCATCTAACATCAGAGATATGCTCAATAGCATAAACATCATTAAATCAAATATATTCTAAGTTACTCTAAATCATGTCATAAGGATAACATCAGAATAAGATCACATCGCGTCAACATATAACTTCACATCGTTTAATCAATCACGATCACAAGTAATCAAGTTCCAAAGTCAAAGCATGTTCAAACACAATCGTCACATCATGATATAACATGCGCATCACTAAACAGTTCATGATGAAACAATCACTAAGTTCACAGTCACATCATAAGCATAATCAAACATTACCAAGAAAACATTGTCGACCCAAATATCCAAAACGGAGGGGTGTTACATCATATTCCATGATCTATCATCACGATGCAATGCATATAGAGAGGAGTATGATCGATGATGGATCATAGAATATGATGAAACATTGATGTAAAATTGACACAATTTTTAATCTACAAAATCTTTTCACAATAAATAAATGAATGGATGGAATAATAATGTGATAGATATTTTTTTAGGAAGTCTCTTTTTTACAAATATTATTAAACACACTAAATATTAAATAAATTATTTATACTAGTAAAAAATATTTTCTTATGAATGATTTTTCATAAAATATAAATCAATAAAATATAAATCAATAAAAGCAAACTTTTTCTTCTCTCCATTCAAATAATAATAAAAAAAAATTCCAAATATTAATATAAAAAACAACATAATTAATATCACATTATATTTATTTTTATTTTTATAGATGTCCCCACCATTCATGGTGGGCCCATATCCCAACAAGAACATTGAAAACTTTGTGTTTGATGGTCATTAGATACTTACCTTCTCGATATAGAAGTCAATTTGAGTGCTCACTCTTTCAAAAGGCTCTCCTATACATGATATTGATTAAATATATAAATAATATTGGGAAATAATGTTTTGTCCCTCTCAAGTGGTCCATCCTTAAGATGGATCAATAAAATTTACTTTAAAGAGAAAGTGGTCCTTTTACTACGTAATCATTTTATTAACTATTTTGTCCATCTAGAGAATTAACACTTTATTAATAGTTATGAGAAGTTTTAACTCTTGAGACATATTTGATAAGATTTTTTTGGGTATGAATTGAAGTTTATTATTATTTTATTTATTTTTTATGAATAAAAAATTAAGTAATAAATTATTGTTATATTGATGTAGTATTTGATAAGACTTAATTATATTATATAAATGAGATATGTAAATAATTGTAATGGTGAAACTTGTATATTTTTGTCAATTTTTATTTAATTTTAATTGTATTTTGATAGAATAGTTTAATACAATTGTATATCAATAAATAGTATATTCTTGCGCAAAGTTGGGATCATTCCTTAATCCTTCACATATCTCCATATTTGCACATTCTCACATATGCAACCTTATATTATCTATTTCTACACATATATCTCACACATTTGACATTCATTATGTCCCCCATTTCCAAAAAAATGTTCTCCACCTTGATATTAGTCTCTCCATATCTTGGGTCAATCTTGAAGTATGAGATTGATCCTATACCATGCAAAACTAACCCATAAATTTAAAATTCAAAAATTTGGTGAACCCTACCAATTTCATTCCCACCATGAACCAACTTGGTAGATCTTTCATGTGATTTATTGAGTGTCATTTTACCTTTACACTTGGGCATTTATATATCATTTATGATCATGTTTATTCCCATTAAATTATTTCACACAATTACATTATCCTACCCATGTGGGGGCAATCACTTTGACATGCACTCTCATGACCACATCTTATATCATTAGTCTTACATGCCTAATCATGCTCTAAGAGTCATATCATCACATTGGGGGCATTATACATTATTCCTTATCTTATTGTGTGTTCACATGCCTACCATGTTTTAAGATTCACATTGGGGACACCCCAACCTTAACCATAATATTCTCAGTCTACATTACCACTAAGGATTTATTGCCTTACCTAGACCATTGTGTGCTCATGCTCTTAGATGCTATGTAACGAGGGCATATACCTATCCTAATGTCATGTACTTACACAATCATTTCTAGCCATTGAGGACTACATCACCACTCTCATTTGACTATACTAAGGGAAAAATTATATTACTTCACACCTAAATCCATCCCATGTGCTTACTACACTTATGATTCAATATATCTTACATTATTTATCACATGTTATATTGATGACACCAATTTATATGATTTAAATGTTTATATGCTTAGCTTTCTTTTATATTTTATGTACTATTTTTCTCTTTCCTTCATTTTCTCACATGTAATGGATGCATAACTAATTAAAGAGGGTATATTTTTTATTTATTTATTTATAGGGGTAAATTATTTTGACTCAAAGTTTTGAACCAGTGAGGTCATAAACAAGGGATCTCATCCCCAATATAAACACTCAACAATAACACCCTAGTGGGGTTTGAACCTAGATGGAAAGAACAACAATACCACAACTTAAACATGACACTATGCCACTATTGGCAAAGGGGGTATATTTTGTTATTAACACTACTTTGTTAAAATTACAAAAAATTACAAGTACCTACACAAAGATTCATCACTATATTTAGATGGATCTTAATCACATGATATGGAAGTGATTGATATGCCATTTCATCCAGTGGCCACTACACTAGGATGGGCATTATCATAGAACTTTCCATACATGAAACTTTTTCATAATTCTACATTCTCCTTCTTCTCATGGTCATTAATAGTAAAATTCAATTTGTAATTATGAATATTTTTACTTGTGTGATAGAAACTACTCATTGCCTATTTTTTTATTTTATTTTTGGGTTTCCATCAAGCACACATGCGAAAGGATTAAACACATGATGAGATGTAATGATACTTATTACTTCATATTCACCTTGCTATTCTCTTATGCTTAAATATTGACTTTAGATGCATTCTTATGAATGCTAATTTACTTTAAATACATGATAATATGATTCACACACAACTCAAAGTGGGGTAAAATGTAATGATGTCAAAATGTGCACACCCAAACCAATTCCCATTTACTTTTGGGTTCATTTTGATGGAATGAATTTATACAATTAATTAAATATCGATAAATGACATAATATTATGTGAAGTTGGACTGATTCCCCTCTCCTTTACATATCCCCATCTTCACTCATTCCCACATATTCTACCTGTAACACCCCGCCTTGGTTTCCATTAAAACAAAGCGTAAAGAACAAATTAACTGAATAATTTTTTTTTTAAAGAGATTTAATTACACATGTAGTACCCTTCCATTTTGCTTATGTTTTCTATTAGCATGTTTTCACTTTGATGGACCCTAGTACTTTGCTTTGTTGTATTGATCGTTCACATTAGAGTGATGGTGGATTTATCTTGTGGTATGATGATACATTGTATGGTGGTAATTATTTTTGACATGCTTTATATTGGCATAGATGTTTGCTTTAGATGTTACTGCTATCTTTATGTTTATGGTAGATTAATTGTTATTTATTTCGTCAGTTTGATGTGATGTGTATTTGTGTGGAGAATGGAGTTGCATCACTCGCTTGCGAGTGCCCTGTGATTTCTGTGATTTTCTCCGTACGGTGTGTTTGAAACATGGATTATATATGTATGTATGCTCTTTGTCTTATTGTAGGATTGCAGGTACATGACATCGACTCCACCTGGTTTCCCAGGTTTGAGCATGTCAAGACTCAACGGAAATGTTGATTGGGAGGTAGTAACAAGGTTTTTCCTAGTCTAGTCTTAAACCCAGTCACAGTATGTCGTTAGTTTAAGTCTGGTGTCTTTGGTTGTTTTGTTTGTGTCTATTTGGGTTATTTGTATGAAGAGACAAATTTGTTAATTTAATGATAGATTAATGTTCTTTTTAATTTAATGTTTATTTAAATCAATTTTAAATGTTGTAAATAAAACTTTACATAGTTTTATTTAATTAATTAGAATTGGTTATTTGGTTCGAGGAAGTAATTTGATAAATTGAGATTAAATTTATTTAATTCAAATAAATAAATAAGAATTAAATTAAAGTTACTTTATTTGTAAGATTAGATTAAATTTAAATTAATTGCTTTGTTGGAAATGAAATTTTAATCGTTAAATAAATAAATTAAATAAGGGAAAAGGGAAATTGTATTTTGAAATTTGAATTCTTAATTCTTTAAATGCATGAATTCTTGATAAGGAAGAAAGAAAGATTCATCCGTAAGTTGGTTGGAAGATATTTTCTTCTTGACATGTGTGTTAGTTAAATTAATTGCTTCTTGTTGGGGATTCTCTTGGAAGATATTATGTTTTTTGGGGAAAGCAGGAAATTACTTCACGGGAAAAAAAAAGAATAGGGTTCTGTTAAAAAAAATTGAATTTGAGAAAAAATTGTGATTTCCTTTGTGAATTGCTGTATAATTCTGGAAGAAGTTCTCTGGTTTAGTATTTGCATATTTTGGTTTTGGTGTTCGGGAAGGGCTTTGGAAGTTGCAAACAACAGGAAAAGCTTCTCTTCAATAGCCAAGTTCTTCGAGCTATAGGAAAATAGGTATTCTTCTATTTAATTTAATTTGTCTCCTTTTGAAAGATTGCCTGTGTAAGAATTAGTTTTGTGCAAATTTGTTAAATTGTGAATTTAAAAGTTTGCCAAAGGAAACTATTGTGTTTTGTGACTTTTGTGTTCTTCTCGATGATTTTTGTGAAAAAAAAAGGTTTTGTAGAAATTTGTTATTTCTCTGTGTATTTTACAAAACAAAATAATATGGTGAAATCAGAGGGCAACATAAAGATTTGTTTTAACAGTAGTAAATTTACAGAGGAAATTGATGAGATCTTGTAGGATTTTATTTTAAAGTCATCTGTTAAATCCGGTGATTAAATTTGGGGGTTTTGAAAAGAAAACCTCTGTAGTTGAAACTACTATTTTAGAAATAAATTGTACAAATATGTATGTTCTTTTCAATTTCCTATAGAAAGCTTTATCAGATGTATAATAAAATCATGTTTGTAATTTATATATATATATATATATATATATTTGCATATGTATATACATATTTACATTCATATATATTTATAACTACTATATATATATTACATATACATTCATATATAACTTGGATTATTGAAATTATATGGAAGCGTAGTATAAAGTGAAGTGAAATGATAAATGATTTAAAAACAAAAAAAAACAAAGATTGAAATTCCGAGGAATGAATTTCCTGAATAATCCGTTTTTATTTTATTTTAATTTTTTATATAAAAATTTCCACGGCGTTGAAGGGGGCTACCCACGGCCGATATGCGAGGGACCCGATAGTGAGGAACAAGCCAGGCCCCATGCTCCGCAGGAGCAGCGCTTGGCTTTGCCACCCGCAGCCGGCAATGAGGGAGAGTGCGATAACAACCACCCTGTGAGCAATGGTAGGTATGCGCCAGCCAGGTCACTGAACAAAGAACTAAAACAGAACAATTTTTTTTTTAAAAGAATATAATAAACATACTTAAGTATTATAACATAACATTGTATCATGAGGCACAACTAGTTCCAATGGGGTACACGAAGTGACATAACTATTCTAACCCATAACAACGAAAATAAGATAACAATAAATAATCCATTACGCATATCCACTCATACCCATATCATCATTTAAAATATCTATCAACTATATCCATATTAATAACATATGCACATATGTCAATACATGGAATTATAAAGTGTTACATCTTCGATAGATACAACTCAACATAACCAACTATAACAAATGATCCTGAATAATTACATGGCCTGAATAATTATTACATCCCAATGATAGAAGAATACAATTATCTGAAAGTACAACTCAATTAATACATATACAAATTACACCAATGTCATCCCAACACATATGGGAGACAATACAACAATGAATACATTACATATGAAGTATATACAACAATCTGGTACATAAGGACACTGGATCATCAACATCCGCCAAAACCTGCAAGTAAAAGATACATCTGCAAAAGGAGAGGGAAACCCAACGGGGTGCGAAGCACGTTCCACCCAACCACCCCCGTGCTGAGAGTAGACAAGGAAGGGTCCCCGACCAAGTACGCCTAACAAAAACAAAGACTAACTCCCAACAAACACATAACATCAAAGACCACCTAGAAAACTCATGACAACCATTCCAAGAGGCACAACAATAATTCACTTCTGAACATAACAATAAATCACCTTCCCAAACTACACTAGTCACACGCACAACTTCAATGAACCCAAGGCATAAACAAAGACCTCATCCAACAATGACCAAAGAGAAAACAACAAGGCACTTAACCACTACAATCACAATATTACTTCACAACTACAATCACAAAGTCACTTAACATGAGGTTACAATGCTTCCAGAGAACAAGATCATGAACATCACACAATAACTGGCTAACTGTTGACATAGGAAGAGTGTCATGCATAACTTGCCATGAGTTACCCTGGCTCAACCTTCCTAGGCTACCGGACCCCCACCCTGGGTTACCCTGGCTTGCCTCTACCGGCCGCCGGACCCTCATGCAAAGCTATGCGTCCCATCTCATCTCGAGCCTTATCATTCACTTGCTTCACGAGAGAGACATCCTTTTATCTTTATTAGTGTGAAAGCCCCCCCATTAATTCATTTATATTATCACTTAATTAAACTCTAGGTAGGTTACCCTGGCGCCCCTTTGTGTGCCGGACCCCCACAAAGAGCCACTCTCCTATTGACAACACACAAGGTACGATACCATAAGAGGTAACTAAACAATATAAACTCTCCAATCCAAGGAGAAAACCAAACAAGGAACCCACTCCAACCACTGGAGGAAACTAATCCAGATACACACTCCTTCCAAAGGAGGTACAATTCTCATTACCCACTCCTATTTCCTAGGAGGCACAAATCCCCGTTCATGGAAACCGGGTATAACATCATAGTACAATACATCAAAGCGATTCACCAAAATGAACCTCTACACATAACATCCCACTCAAGAAAACTTCTCTGGAAGACTTACAATACCCTTAACCCTAATTACCCGACATGGAGAATAAAAGAACATGATAGAAAAATATTCCATCTCTGGAAGTCCCTAACAATAACATAAACTCTTATGGGGGTAAGGTAATTCTAGAGTTTTCCCATACGACACAATGAAACAATAAAGAGCACACCACAACAGACTTAAGGAATAACCTCAAGAAAACGATTTCATAAAAAAAATAACTCCATAGAGAAATATTTTCAAACTCAATAAGTTCATCAAACAAATAAATCAACAATGCGAGATTACTCGATTCAAAACAAAACACATTGTTAGTTCAAATTCGTACAATTACATTATAACACCATAACTTTTAATTTTACTTTTCGATTTAATTATAATCCTATAAACTTTAAAATTAACCAACCAATTTAATTATAATTACAAAATTTTATTCCCAATTTCCTGATTAAACTAAAATATAATAACTTGCAAAAGAAATTATCATGTTAAAACGTAATTACAATATATATAAACCTCTTTTACATATATATACATATTCAAAATAAAATAAATAAATAAAACTATATTACAAAAACATTCTATAAAATTAATATTTACATCATATTTTGTTTTAAAGAAAATTATAATTTCTAAAATAAATATCCAAACCCCGTCTACATAAAAATAATCATTTGATAAAACTAATAGTCATATTACAAAAATTATTGTACGAAACCAATTCGACTAGAATCGCATTGAATAATATATAATCAAAAATAGAATTAAATCTAAATATATATATATATATAAAATGTATATGAATATAAATTTCATATATATAAAATAATATATAATATATAAATAAACATATATATATATTCCCGTATATTAATTAATATAAAATTAAATAAAAATCGAGATGAAACAACAATCCACTTCCATTTAATCACAGGTATATTAATTAATATAAAATTAAACAAAAATTGAATTAGAATATATTAAAATTAACTTTACGAATATTAGGAAACCACGAAATCTTTTAAAATAAAATAAATAAATGAAAGGAGACTTTTATTTTTATTTTACGGGAGTCTTTGCATACTCCATTGAGGAGGCTGCGTACCTGCCAACAGGGAAGTCGCGACCTCCCCAATGGCCGCGCACGGTAGCCAAGGGCTGCCGTGCCAGCAGCCCAAGTGGCTGCTGGGTACGGCAGTCCTTGACTGCCGCGCCCCTACAACCATGCGACAGGAGGGGGGTACGGCATAGCCGGCCCCTCCCCACCAAACAATTCTTTTTTTTATATATATATATATATTTTTATATGTAAAATTTATTTCGATTTAATTTTCACTCAATCTAAATTTCGTTTTTACAATATATAAAAATTCGAACAAACAATTTATTTATAAAATCATTTCACAAGTTTATCCATATAAATTATATAATTTATTTATTTCTGTTTTAATATGTTTGAATCCAGTACTGCAGGTACAAAGTTCAGACACACAAATTTTAATAATTATATTTTGTTTCCAGAAATTCACTAGTACAGATTTTTCTTAAAAATAAATGATATATAGAATATACAGGACATATATTTTTGTTTTGTTTAATTTGCATCAAAACATATTTTTATATAAGTAAGTATATATATATATTATCTCAACTTAAGGAATAAATGATACAAACAATCAGATCTTCATACCAGACCAAACTAAACCAAGCAAATAACATAATCTATAATAACAATGATTTTTTTTATTTCAAACAAAATCTTCACAACCAAATTTTATTGAGTAAATTTAAAGGGTTTCTACTTATAGTTTTTTTTTCTACAGAGAGTTCAAAGGTTTAAATACAGACAAGTTTCCAAATCATAGAATTTCTTTCAAAGGAATTTATTAAAGCACGGTAAGCCTAATTTTGTTGATAAAAACAATAGAATAATAATAACAGGAGGAAAACCTGGAGTCCTTCGCCTTGATGAAGAATTTCTTCTGTAGCCTCCTCCCGATCTCTTTCTGTAGCTCTCTTTTCTCGATCCTCTGCCTTCAACGTTCTTCTGAACAATCTTTTCTTTCCATCCACAATAATTTTACTCAGAAAGAAAAACCTCAAAACTAAAAAAAAACTATCCTTTTCTTTTTCAAATCCCAAAATAACAGAGTCAAAACTTGTGTGAGAATCATTCCTTCATAAAAATAATAAATCACTAAATAAATCAATAAATCTTTTTCAGCTTTCTTTTCCAAAAAGCCCCCTTTCTTATTGGTTCTTTTCCAGCTTTTAAAAGCTCACACATATCTAAAATTTTAATTGAAATAATTTATTTAAATTAGATATTATTTTCACACAAATTTTCTAATTAAATATTAATAAAAATAATATTTAATTACTCTCAACTATATTAATTTAATTATAATTATTTTCACTTTTAATTAATTAAATCACTTTTAATTTACATTCTATTTCAACTTAACATCCTTTTAACTCTCAAATAAATCAAATCACGATGTAACATTAATTAATTATTTTATGCAATACGATTAATTAATTAAACACTAACCAAGAATAACACAATTACTCAACAGTGAAACTACCTACAAGACAAATACAAGACTTCAATCAAGACATAACTT
>VDFB02324687.1:16110-35699 GCA_007258455.2 Sequoia sempervirens | reverse complement strand
AATTCCCCATACCCGATCATATAACATTAATCATTCATTCATCCATTAATAACATATAAAATTAATTCATTCATCCATTAATAACATATAACATTAATTCATTATCATATAACATTCATTCATTAACATATAACATTCATTCATTAACATATAACATTTCTACTGCAATAACAAAGATATGTTAAATTGATATGTTTTATTATTATTGTTACAAGTATTTCATTAATTAAAAGAACATTAGAGTGGTTCTCTTTACCTAATGGGGCCACATCATGTTCTTGATCTTCTCTTATAGCCTCATGATCAACATGTTGAACACCCTCTAAATTGTGATATGGAGTTGAAACATGAAAGGTTACATTAATTAATACACCAATTGCAATTAAATATTTTTAAAAGAACATTAGAGTGGTCCTCTCTACCTGATGGGGCCACATCATGTTCCTGATCTTCTCTAGCCTGATCATGCTCAACATGTTGTAAAGTTGAAACACAAAAAGTTACATTAATTAGTACACCAATTGCAATTAAAGATGTTTAATTGTATTAATCCATATTGCATTTTGTGTAGCACATGAATACATCCAGTACCAGGATGCACACCATGACCTTCATCTATAGGTTGTGCTCCACCCTTATCAAGCTACATTCTAATGTCATGTGCAGTATTATCATTACTTGTCTAATTAAAAAAAATAGGCACATAATTACTTTATAGTGGAAATTAATATTGAATAGATTGCATAAGTATTCAATTTTAAATAAACTTTATTGAGTTTATTTACCTACATGTCGAATGCAGTGGAAGATTGTGTTTTCCTAGTCAAGACTCTTAGGCATTCAGCCACGACTCCATAGCCTTGCTGGAAGGCAATCTTCAGGTCCTCTTCTGTGGGCACTTTGTTGAATTTAGAGCCCTGCATTTTTGCATAAGATCATAAATTTTGCTTCTATGGTGTGATAAAACCAAAATTGTTTGCAATTTATTATTTGGATGCAATATTTCATTTATTGATACTTACAATTTGTGTGGCTAATTTCATATAACCACCAGAACCAAGTTTCTGTTGCCCGTGTTTTTCTAGTCTTGCCTTTGTTGCCTTTGATGTGTCGGTCAACTTATGAAAAGTTTGAAATACATTAGATAATTATGTAAAAATAAGGAGTAATCAGTATATAATTACATTGTTGATAGTATCACATACCTTCCTTGGCTCAGTGGTGTCTTTCCTTTTTTCATTTTATCCTTCTCCTTTCCATCCAACACTAGGTCTATCCACTCCCTCTCCAGAATCATGGGGGGATGCTCGTACTTTTTGTTCTTCTCTAAATGTGCCCTATATTGGTCCCTCACATACTTTAGATAGGTACCATCTTTCTAAAGGACCTTCGTTTAGCTAAATGTTTTATCACTGAACAACACAACTAAATGGTTAATGAGCTCATTTTTTAAATCTTCATTTTGGGCATTCCATCATGTATGTATGGTGGGCTCGAAGAGCTTCAATGTAATATCACTTAGATGTTTATAAAAAACATCATTTCCTGCAAAATGATCATGGGATCTTTAGTCTAAAAAGAGTGATAAATAAGTAAATTTCAATTGGATTATATATAATAATAATTAAAACATTTTAAAGTACCTGGGACCTTCTCTATCTTTTTGGGAATGAAATCCTCGGTCACCACAAATGTGATCGGCAATGTTACCATACTAGTAATACAAGAAGATCTAGGAAATGCTGCTAAAACATCACCAATACTAGTTGTGGCATCTGCATTCCCAGGTACATGTCCTAGCGCATGTTTTGGCATGTGTTTGCTGCGAGAGGGTGCACTACCCGATGCCTGCATGCTATGTGTTTCTGACATTTGAGATGACAATATAGGCACAAATGATGGGTTCAGATGATGTGATGTATGTGTAGGAAGATCAAGATCGACACTTGTACCAACCCCTACTTCTCGGGTACCACCTGCAATACCCTGATCATAGCCAGCAACATCATCAGGACGCAAATAATCCTGTAAAAACAACACATATTTTAGTTCATGACATAAAAGAGCACAAAATATAAAACCATGAATGAACTTATGTTATAATTAAAGACCTCATGACAACTTACTTGCAAGTTTTGTGCTCTCTCAGTCAATATTTTAACCCTCTCTATTATCTCATCTGTTTGAGGCACTATGAATATCAACTTAAGGATTTCTTCATTGCATTTTTTTTGGGTCTTTCTTAACATATTAAGAGGGCTTGCTGAATATGCGATGTCATCATCACATAATATTGACTGCACCTCCCTATGGATGTTCTCCTCTACTGCTGGTTACTTTCCTCGATTACATCAAGAATATTAAAAACATTATCAAAATTAACCCAAGGAACTTATGAAAAAAAAATAAAAAATTCTCGTATCTAATTTGTACAATTACAATGAGGTAAACTTGTCGAGTAGAAGTGGCTGAAGATGCATCGCGATCTATGCTCTAGGCCGGATCCTTCCCCATATGATCAATGTTCCACTGTGACAAAAATTAAATATAAAAAAGAATTACCAAAATGAAACCAATAGACTTACAAAAAAGAAAGAAAGAATAAAATGGTATATTGGAGTCATTAATTAGAGGTTGGGTAAAATGGTACATAGTACGTACCACCCCCATAGTAATTGGGTTTGTAACTAAGTGATTCAAATTGTAATCGATTAGCAACTCTTCCCTTGCATTTATTTATTTTATCGCACATACGAATACACAGTTTCCCTTGCACGCCTTGAATATGTAATTGGGTTGCTTATTTGTTGACCTAGGTCATGTACTATTTATAAACCCTGCAATATTCCTTGATGCTTTTGGCCTTCCATCAATGTACATAGCCACTCCTTTATTTTGATCCTTATCTTTTAGTTATATATAATTTGCTGACAGTGCATACCTACGCATACTTTGTGTATATTGAACCAGTTGTATCCAATATGTGTAACTGTAATAGGGTCCAACATACTCTATCAATTTAGTAACTTTTTCGTAACAAACCTTTATGTCATCCATGCAAAATAAGCCCAAACCATGTAATGATGATGTTACCATGTGATATATCCTCTCGTTGACACAAAAATTAGTGTTTATTGGAGGAAGTTCCTTGGGTACCCATTGTTTCTGTAGATTTTTGTACCTCAAGGGCACCTCGATGTCACCTATGCTCTCATCATCATAAGAACATGACCCCCCTTCAGCAAGAAAAAATTCCATGCGTTTACGAAATTTTCTTCTAATCTTTTGACCTCTAGTTGATCTCACTCTTTTAGACCTACTACATGTCTTGCTTTCCTCTTCTCTTCTTGAATATCCCTCGCTCGAGGAAGACAGATCTAACAAATACCTATTTGGTGGTACCTGCACTCATAAGGATGTTGGATGAAGTATTTTCATGGTGATGTGATCCCAAGGTGACATTATGATAAATCTATCATTTCATCACTAGAATTTGACAGGTTATAAGGTAATCAAGTCTTGATAGATTGCAATTTATTGTTACTACCGTCCAAATGTGTCCATCACAAATCAAATCTACTTAATGTTTTAACTCACAAATTTTGTAACAAGTGTTAAATATGACTATGATCCACCAGTTACATAACCAAGGAAACAAATGTATTTTGTAATTGTAATCAAAGGTCTTTTTCTCTTCATTCAAGTAAATAAACTTGAAGGGAAACACCACCAAGTGGTTTATTGGACACCTACATGACTAGAAATAGCAGAAAATTTACATTTAATTCCCATATGTCTAAGTGGTTAATGGGGAGGGAGTGTGTACTAGGCCTAGTTAAGTCATCATAAGTTTATGCTCTGGCAATAAAAATTGTTTAAGTCATCTTAAATCTTCATATGTCTAATTGCTAGGAGACTTTTGGTATGTTTTAAGGTAGGATGAGTGGTTGCATCAATTTTCTAGTTCTCTGTGACAAGGTTTCAACATCTTCAAATAGTGAAGGTTAGTGCTCATAGTAATTTGAAACAACAAAATTTTCATTATGTATGATGGTAGGATTTGATAACTTAATTTAGAATTGGCTACCCAACAAACTTAAAGTTAAAAGAAAAATTTTCAGTTTAAGGGGTTAGCACTTTCTTTCATCTTTGCATATTGGTTTGATGCTTCAAACAATGCATTTCTTATCCCACTTCTATCATATTGTATTCCCATCCCATTGCAATTGTTGATACCAAAATTTCATATCAAATACCATGTTCTTGAAGCAATTTTCTGAGTTTTTACTATTTTTCTAAAGTTCTTTTATGTTGTATGGATTTTTACAAGCTTGAAATGCTCTGAGATCATTGGTGTAGATAAATATATGTGTTCGTACAAGCTTGATATGCCTTGAGATCACTATTTTGTGGGAGAAAACAATCAAATACAGGGACTGCCATGTTTTTCCTATGTGAGGGTTTGAGGGCTAAATAGAAATGACATACACCAATCCACCAACTATCTTGGAACTATAACTCGGTGGATTGGTGTGAAACATGGTATGATAGAGGTTCATTGCATTTATGGTTCTGTTAAAGCAAGAAACTTGGCATTGAATTGATGCCCTAAGGCTGACAGGGGAAATTTTCTTTTGAATTTGTGGTTGTTAAGTTAGGGTTTGTGAATTTGATGGCTATACTGGTAGAGTCATGGTGACACTATTTTATGGTCCAATCTCTACTTTGAAAAAAAAATATCTCTAACAACTCTAAGAGCTATAATGGGATGGCCACCATCCTAGGAAAAATTCTTCATCCTCACTTTTAGGTGTTAAAATTTAACAATACCTTGATTGATGAAAAATCCCAAAGAATATTTCTCCATGGTATCCAAGTACACATAGCATCGGTCTTCTCTTATACAGTTGGACATGATTTAAAGAACTTAGCTAGGAATTATTCATTTAACCTAAGGTTTTCTCGTAATGCCATCATTGGAAAAGTATGATAAAATTCTTCTCTTATGAAGAATTGGTCTATGTGCCTCTAGTAATCACTATAAATGTTTGTAAGGATAAAATGATTGCATTAGGTAGGAGAGAATCAACTTTGAGTTATTCAAAGACTATATTCCTCAATTCATAATTTTTAAGGGTTGTGTGTGGAGGAGGCTATCACTACCAAGAAGGGAGGAGACCTTTCCTTGCATATGTTTGTGGTGGAGGTATTAAAGAAGAATTGTATGCCTCTATTTCCATTCATTAGATCTAGCTTAGCCTAGAATATACTTGGACTAAGTCTACAATTGCTTCAGAATCATGCGGTGAAGGCTATGTGTGATGAAATCCTAGACCTTTGGGGGTGCCAATGTATGAGAAGATCTTTGGAAACTAGGCATGAAAATTGTAGATTAAAGAGAATGGGGGTGCCAAACTTGCAGTACTCATTGTCCCTTGGTCGTTGATTTTCCCTGAGTGCCCTCAACCTCATCCTCGGTGCTGGTATTGACCTTGTTTTCACTCCTCCAAACTCTTCCTCAGTGCTGGTATTGACCTTGTTTTAACTCCAAACTCTTCATCGGCGCTGGTATTGACCTTTCACTTCTCCAATTTGACAAGCTACAACCTGGTTTCATTAGGTTTTAGAGTATGTTAATTAAATTGAAAATTATGGCGCCATTTAGCTAGGTTTTAATATTCCACAATATAGTTAAGTATATATTAGTTAAATATATATTATCTATATTAGATTTATATTTTGTAGCTCATTCTTGTAGATTAATAATAGACATTCATGTTCTTTCTTCATGAAAGTATATAGTCTATATTTTCCTTGGTGTTATCCCAATGCAAAATATAATTAATATAATATATATTTAATATACTAGTAATATTAGATTAAATTATATATAATATAATTATATTTATTATTATATAATAGTATATATAGGATTTTACCTGATATTTTAGAGGATTTTACCATTACACTATAGTTGGTTTACCATTAAATGTCAATTGAAACTTGTTTTCCAATGACACAACAGTGGTTTCTAGGCATGAGATTTGTTTCAAGCTCAAATCTCACAATATATGTAGCCTATTAGCTAATAGAAAGAGATATAGAAACTAAAAATATAGATAATGAGAGAAAGAGATGAACTTAGATAGAGAGATAGAGAGAAAGAGAGCATGAGAGAGAGAAATATAAGAGATACAAAGTAAAAGAGAGAGAGGGAAAAGAGAAACTAAATTTTGATTGGTTGTTTCATGTGAACAATCCAAGCATGGAATGTGTCCTTGGGGAGTTATGCTCAAGGTAGCATGCCATTTGATTAAAGATATGATAATTCTCCTTTAATACCTCTTCAATGTACCCATTGCACACTTAAGGAGATAGACAAATATAGGGAAGAAAATATAGAGATAGAGGGAGATAATGAGAAACATACAAATAGAAAGGGAGACAAAGAGATAGAGAGAGGTAGAGAGGTAAAGAGATAAGGATGAATAGATAGAGATATAGGGAGCGTGATTGATATATCTCTCCCTTTGTTGCTCTCTATCTCCCTAAACCCTAAACCCTAAACCCTATTCTTTATCTCTCCTCCTCTACCTATCTATATCCCTTTCTCTCCCTCCCCCTCTCTATCTCCCCCTCTCTATCTCTCACCATCTCTAGTCCCTCCCTATCCCCCCTATCCATTGAATCTCTATCTCCACCTCTCTTCCCTTCTCTTCCCATATATCTCCATCTCTCTTTCTCTTCCCATATATCTCTATCTCTATCTCTCTATATCTCCCACTATCTATGTCACTCCCTCTTCCCCCCTCTATCTATTGAGCTATCTCTCCTCTCCTCCTTTCTCCTCATATTCACCCATCTCCTCCCTCTAGCTCCATCTCTCCTACTCTATATCTCATCTCTATTTCTCTTTTATCTCCCTCTTTAGTCCCTCTCTATCTCTTTCCACCATTATCCCCATCTCTCCTCCTCCACCATCTATACCCTTGTCTCCCTCTCTATCTCCCCTATCTCACAAATCTCCCTCCCTATCCCCCCTATCCATTGACTCTCTATCTCCACCTCTCTTCCTTTCTTCGATGATTTCACTATATTAGCAAGGGATGGATATGATATGGTTCTCAACAAATTGCTGCAATACAACATGAAGAAGGTCTGTTGGAACTATAAATTTTTTCAAAATTTTATAATGATTTACTCATGTAAATTTCTCAATAATAATTAACTACATTTTGAGTCAAAAAAGGATGTAATTGGCCCTACAAAATATAATTACCCATGGTCACCTTGTTCTACTCTTGAAAATCCTTCTAATCAAAGATATTGTGGCAAAAAAATCACATCGAAGAAGGAGCTTCAGGCGGGGACTTTCTCCCAACCTATTATAATATAAGCACTTTTTATACATCGAAGGACATCAAACTCATAGGCTGGACAAGGACACAAAGAAGACATATCGAGATTGGCCATGGCCCATTGATGATGATAATCTATCTGCAAGACAAGCCATCTTGACATGGTAAAATATATGATGGTCTAACATTTTAAGTCTCCACCATGAAGCTCTTAATCAACAGACCATCACGATTTCAGACTGATAGAGCACCAGGGAATATAATGAGATATGTGCAACTGCGGTGTAAACTAACGTTCAATCTAACCCTAAGTTATAATCACGGATAGAGGATATATCGGCTACAGTTTTAAGTATATATTCACACCAAAAGAAAAGATATCAAGGAGAATTTCATAACATCGATGAACCAATCGGGGAATGTGTTAGTGATACCAAACGTTTCCATGTTGTTCAAAATGAACCAAAATGATTGGTTCGGTGACTCTTTACATGTATATGGACAAAATGTTAACATTGGTCAGATGTGTAGAGTGTTACATTGATCAACAAAGTATTCAGTGAACATTGGTTGGGGCCTAATGTATAGATCGCCAAAATTTTGAAGGTGTCTTGCCGACCAGTTCATTTGATGTGTTATCGGGGAGACTTATAACATCAGAGGAACCACTGAATGTGTTAGCGATACTAAAAGTTACGCTAATGAAGAAACAAATGAACCAAAATGATTGTCAGGGTGACTCTTGGTGATGTATATGGGACAAATGTTAACATCAGCCAAATGTGTAGAGTGTCTCATGATAAGTAGAGTATTCAGTGAAATGTTGGTTAAATAAATGTATGATCACCCAAAGTTCATTAAGGTGTCTTGGTCGACTAGTTCATTCCATGCGCTTAATGGGCCAGTGACCTTATAACATCTGGAGGGAAATCCACTGAATGTAAGCAGGAACCAAAATCGCCAATGAAGAAAAAATGAACCAAAATGATTGTCGTGGTGACTTGGCGCATGTATATGGATGTGTCGTTAACATCGAAGCATGCGTAGAGTAAGCACCGAAGTGCATTCAATGAACGCTGGTTAGCCCAAATGTATGATCGCCTAAAGTCTAGTGTCTGCCGTTCTCAAGCCTATTTGATGTGGTTATCGGCGATACCTTAGAACATCCGAGGAGCCATCACTGAATATGTTAGCTACACTAAAAGAAATGCCGAAGAAACAAAATGAACTTAAAATGATTGTCTAAGTACCTTTGGCACGTATATGGGAAAAATGTTAACATCAATTAGATGTGTAGAGTGTTACCCCAATTAGTAGAGTATTCAGTGAATGTTGGTTGGGGTCTAATGTATAGATCGACCAAAGTTTGAAGGTGTCTTGCCGACTAGTTCATTTGATGTATTATCGCATGACTTTATAACGTTTGGAGGAGCTTAACAATGTGTTAGCGAGCATTAAAAGTCCGGGCCGATGAAGAAACAAATGAACCAAAATGATTATTGAGGTGACTATTGGTGATGTATATGGGAAAAATGTTAACATTGGTCAGATGTGTACAGTGTCACTCCAATTAGCAGAGTATTTAGTGAACGTTGGTTGGGGCCTAATGTATAGATCGCCCAAATTTTGAAGGTGTCTTGTTGACCAGTTCATTTGATGTGTTATCGGGGAGACTTATAACATTGGAGGAACCACTAAATGTGTTAGTGATACTAAAATTCAAGCCGATGAAGAAACAAATGAACCAAAATGATTGAAGGGGTGACTCTTAGTGATGTATACGGGAAAAATGTTAACATTAGTCAGATGTGCAGAGTGTTACCCCAATCAATAGAGTATTCAGTGAACGTTGGTTGGGGCCTAATGTATAGATCCCCCAAAGTTTTAAGGTGTCTTGCTTAACAATTCATTTGATGTGACAGTAAGGAATTCAAAAATATGTAACATTTGTGCCTCGAGTTATAACATTAATGGTGCCACAGAGCATAGGTAATTTCATAAATTGAAAGGAAATCATTGCAAAATGAACATTGTTGTGAATTAGTAGTGAAGGAAATGAGGAGACAAACAAAGGGCCATAGAATTGTTTCAGTTGAAAGACCTCAATCAAAACTAGTAAATCCTCTGCATTTTAACTTTTTCATTTCTACAATTTTAAGCGAGTAATATGGAAGCCACTAGCTCGAGGAAGTTGAAAGGTAGAAAACAAAGTGAGAGCAATCATCCTAAGAGTAAGAAGCAGAAATTTAAGTCTAGAATTGAGCCAGAGGGTGTTGAACGAAAGCTAAATCAAGATTTAATTGACCAATTTCCTAGCTCTGGGCCCAGAGCTAGGTGCTTTGCACAACTGAGGGCTGAAGTGGAAAAATTGGATGACAAATGCAAGCACATAGGAGACATTTGGACCCCAATAAGAGGCTATGAATTGTTTATATTCCACTTTCGCCGAAGAGATTGTTTTGAGCCAGTTTGTAATCCGTGGCATCTAAATTTGGGAAAGATGGTTTTCCCTAATGTGTTTTTCAATACAGAGCTGGTAAAATTGTTGGCCACCCACTATGACTCAAAACTTAAGGCCATATGCAGACCATCTGGGAAATCATTCATATACATATCAGAGGCTTCAATAAGTGAGGTTTTTAAGTTGGAAGGGTGTACTAATGAGAAAGTTGTGAATGAAGAGTTGGAAAAGGAGTTTTGGAGAATGGACACCACTTACAAGGGTTGGAGGTTTCCCTTACATAGAATTAAAAAATATGGTAAAATTTTCCCACTTGACGATGGCGATGGGCCTCGATTCCATGTAGACTTATTTGAACCCTATATGAGATATACCTATTTCTCGGTAGGACAAGTGTTGGGTATGGAAGTTCTTGAGTATTTTTCCATTGTTCCCATGGTAATTATAGTTGACATTCAATGTCATAATTCTAGGTTTTTCGACTATGCTTCATTTCTCTTGAGTATATGTCCATTGTTCCCATGGTAATTGTAGTTGACATTCAATGTCATAATTCTAGGTTTTTCAACTATGCTTCATTTGTCTCCAAGGAACTCAACTTAGCATTGATGAAAATCAAGAATAAATCCCTTGTTTTACACCTTAGGCATTATTCTCTTTTAATGCATCTAGTATTGTACTTCAGACAAGAGTTAGGGATTTGGCCAAAAAATTTGAAGGTTTCACAGTTTGATAAAGAGGGAAAATTGTTACCCATTCAATTGTGGACTGCCATTTGGGACAGTCGGTTTGCTAATTCCAGTTACCTATATTTTGAAGAATATTTTGTAAAGCCAGTATATGAATTCTATAGTCATCCTTGTGCGCACTCATTTTTTGATGAAATAAAACACTTCCTCAGACCTAAGGACTTTAATGGACCAATTGATCACATTTAGGGAGATTGGTATTGCTTGGAAGATGATACTATTGTAAGGGTGTTTGGTTTTGAGGATTCTCCATTCATTTTTCCAAAAATAGTCCTAGATAGGATTGCATATTTGGAAATTGTAAGACAAATGGATTTTTCTAGTTTCATGAATTTTGGTTCATTCGGGAAATAGGCATTCATGCCTAGTACTCTATGCTTTGGTGATTTTACTGTGCTTGCAAAGGAAGGATATGATTTGATCCTTGAAAAATTAATGCAGTATAATATGGATAAGGGTCCACCAAGAAAAGGTTTTGATCCAGAGGGATATATCAATTCTGCCAAACAAAGGATAAACTTTGGAGGATATGATCATTTTCCTTATCAGTTTGATGACATGATTAGAAATTTGGAGGTAGAGGAAGTAGAGAGAGTGGTGGAGGAATACAACCAAGGGTTGATAGATATAGGGTTCCCTTTTCTGGAGATGAGGAATCTAGAGAAGATATGCCATGAGACCTACCCAGTAGGATTTCCAAATTAAAAACTCAAGATTACAACTACCCTCCTAGAGAACCAAGTGTTGAAGAGAGCCAAGATACAAACACCAGAGAGATGGAATATAGGTCATTTGTAGTAGAAAATGAATTTTTGAATTTTTCAGAATTCAAAACTTTCTTGTATAAACAAAAGGGCAAGGAGATAAGGGAGACATATGATAATATTACACCAAGCAATGAGGAGCAGCTACTAAATAATTTGAAATTAATTGTGGATAGAAAAATGGCTAATATGACCCCCGATAAAGGAAGGAAAATGTTAGAGGATATTGGAGTTATGATCTTTCCAGGGCTGGATTTGAATTATGCATTGGTCTTTGATAGCTTATTAAAGGATAATAGTGCCACACACAAGCTTAGTCTAGAGGGGGTGACAAAAATATATGTTGGATCCAAATATAACCTGGATGAAGGATCACTCATGATATGGGCCTTGTATCCACCTCATAGAAAGTTAATGGTGATTGATACTGAGAAAGCATTTGGACATGTCATGACTCTGAAGGTTGGAGAGGTAGATCATGTGGCGACTGCAAACATTGGGATTAATGTGGCAAAACTGAATAAATCCCAAATACAAATGTTGATCAAAGAAAAGGAAATGTACAAAATGAGTAATGAAAGGATCATGAGAGAAAATGATCATTTGAAGGACATGCTAGGAGTCATAATGGGGCCTCCTAAATTAATAACACATGGTGAAATATCACAGGTAAAAGATCATTGGGATGAGTCAACTGCATATTCACAAGGTAAATATGATACACTCGCTGCAATAATCAGAAAAAGGCAGGCCAACTTAATGATTTTGTTGAATAAGCTATGGGGAGAATATTCAAAGAACCATGTTACATGGCAGGAACACAAGAGAATTGATGGAAGGATTCAAGAAAAGCTCCAAGAATTAAATGAAAGAGATGTTCCTGACAGTGTGGCCATTGGTATGGGTGACCAAATTATAAAGAAACATAGGGACCTTTATGAGGAACTACGAGAAGATGCAAAGGGGCTAGTTGATGTTACGAATATGGGACTACCTACACTATTTGAAGATGGATAAAAGTTGAAAGAGAAATCCAAGTGGATCAAAGAATGTGAATTGATGTTGCAAAGAATTTTGGAAAATGCTACAGGGAAGGATTCGACATTAGACAAGAGCTGCAAGCAGAATGAAAGGATGATAAAGGTGGAAATATCAGCCAGGAACGCATTAGGAGATGCAGATACTCATCAATGGTAGGATTATCTACATCATTTATCAAATTTTCATCTATGGCTAAATAGAGCCTAATCTCTTGTTTTAATTAGTTAAGTAAAATAAAACATTTGTGAAGCGACGTGTCCCTTCCAAGTTTTGATGTATTTATATCTGTTTCATAGTAATGCAACAGATATATGCATTAGGAGATATTTAGTAGATAAGATTTCTAGAAAAATGCTTTCATATACAGAGAGTCAGATGCATGTATTTTGATGGAGTAAATGAAGATATCTAAGTCGCGGATTAAGATTTTGGTATCAGTTGTTTGTTAAATTTATGCAGTTATTTGATTGTCTCCATTCTGATGCTTCTATTGTTTAAATTGATATAACAAGTTTATACTCTATTTATCATTGTACATTTGCTATATATGTGTGATCTGGTTATTTGGTTCTCTCAAGTAAGGATTAAAATATTTTAATTAATCACAACAATTGGGAAGTGTTAGTTGGATTAATCAGAAAAATCACATAACTAGAATTGCCATTTTATCTCAAGAAGAGTTTGTCAATTATTCACTTGCATGTTTACACAAGTTATAAAATTTTTTTGTGCTTGACAGTTTGAATTATTTCCATTATTGAAATCCACATTTGTAGTTATTCATTACACTCTATATACCCAATAAGGCACTAGTATCCCCTTGTCCATCCATAAATCTAATTCATTTTATACATCTGTTAACTGAACATATTTCTCATTTAGTTCATGTTAGATTAGGATCACATCTGTTCACTATAAACTTTCCATTGTGGATAGATTACTATAGTTAAATAACATCAATTAAGTCTGCTCAGTCAGTATAGGTAGACCCACCTAGGTTTAGCAACACCAAAAGAGAAGAAGGATCAAGTCATTAAGCCTTGTATGTTACCCTCAAGCGTACCAAGATATTGGCAACCTCCTGTGGTTTTTCAAAGAGCATTTTTGAGAGGTAACAGGGTCCACCGCGAAAAGGATTTGATCTAGATACATATGCATTTACTATTTTCATTTATTTCTCATGTAGTTTAATAGTTTGATCGATTTCATATTATATGTGTTGATGACTTTAGAATTTCAATTACATTAGTTTATGGATATGTTGTATCTATAACACTACAAAACCATATGCTCTTTCCATTTACACTTGCATTTAGAAATACACATTTATATACATAGATATAGATTTCTTTAATGATTTGTTGCATTTATTGTTCTAGGAGAGCATCCAGTAATTGCATTTACATTTACATTTTCAAATATATATTCATACATACATACATACATGCATGCATGCATGCATACATACATACATACATATATACATACATACATATATATATATATATATATATATATCTGTGTGTGTGTGTATGTATATCATTTATATTCAGTGTTCAGACAAAACCCATTAGGTCTGCACATGGATAAAAATTCATAAAATCAGATCTCCCATAAGTCAAATATAATTCTATCAAGAAATTAATATCAAATAGATAATTTATAATCGCATAACTCATACATTTCAATGTCATTGATATTCTTCTTCATCCAACTCTTTATCTATATCATCCGATCTAGATTCAAAATTGTAAGGATTGGTCATATCATCATCATCATCATCATTGATATCAGTTTTGATAATGTCATCATCCACACGGATATCATCTTCATGAACATTAACTCCTACAACATCATGATCTAGTTCCTCCTCTTTGATATCTTCGTCAAACACATCATCAACTAACTCTTGATCCTAATCATCATCTACATCATCTTCTAGTTCTTCGGTATCTTCTTCTTCCACCACATTATAATTTACCGACCTTCCTCTTGGATCATGTCTAACAACAAATGACCAACCTGGTTTACTTGAAACCTCTGAGTAAAATACCTGCTCACATTGGCTTGGAAGAACATATTGCTCATTTCTACCTCACTCGATTGACCTTGTATTAACCATGGTAAATCCATTATCATGTTCAATAACAGTTCTCTCGGGATCATTTTCATTCAATCCTAGCCTATAACATAAGATGATGAACAAAACTAATTTGAAGGACTTAAATTCACACTCAAGTATATCACCCAAAATCCCATAGTATCGATTTACTGAGACTTCTAGATGTATGTCGCTTCTAGATGAAACATTAGTCACCTGAAAGACTACAATTATACCAGAATCACAATTTTTCTTTGTGTCATCCAACTTTTTGATTAAAAATTTACAACCATTGCACCACATATCCTTGTGTTGTTTCACCTCCAATATGTCAAACATGTAAAAATTATTGCAATATCTTGATAAACATATTTATTCTTGGTCGAATGTATGCAAAGAAAAAAATCTCAACATATATATCGGTGCATGAACACCTAGATCTTGTAAATGCCTTCAAAAGGATAATATGTTAAATTTACATGTTCAAGTCTAAATTTTTGTGTCAAGGCCATGAAAAGGCTAATTTGAATGTAATCAAATCATAAAAGAAGTAACTAGGAGGTGAAAATGCAAAAAAATGAAAATAATGCAATATTAGGAGATAAGAGGAATTTTGAACCAATGAGAAGTTAGAAAAGGAAGTTATTAAGAGGGAAAAAGTTATAAAAAGCATGGCAAGGTGTGGAACAGCAGAATCTTGAAATTCTTGTAACAAAATCTTGAATAAAAGCCCTATTTTTCTGAGTTATCAAGCATTCTTTCTATTTCTCCTAACTTGTATTGATAATTTGGTAATGTCCAATAGTTATTTCTTGTGTAATATCATTTGAGAAAGAGTAGTTTTCATTGTCAAAGAGTCTGAAAGTTAGTTTTAAGCAGCAAAAGAATCAGAGACAATCCTATGTCTCGGGCAGAGTTAGTTTCACTGTGATTTTGAGAGTCCCTAAAGAAGTTTAAGGCCCATCCCACTGATGTAAGCCTAGTATAAATTGTGGGATGGGATAAGTAGGGTGTCCTTTATGAGATTTTCTTTGGTGTGAGTGCAGGATATCAAGAATATGGTGTTGTGTTGCTGATTTAAAGTTAATTTTCTAAGTTTTCCTCTTGAAAATGAAGGTTTCCAACAGGGTATTGGAGAAATAACATATGCATCTCCAAGGAGATGTTTCTAAAGGAATTTTCAGACATAATGGAGCATCTTTCAATGGTTGGCTAGAGTATTGGAGGCTTGTAAGGGTTATAATCACAAAACCCTCACTGTTTTGGGTGTTTCCAGCCTAAAATTAAGGGTTTGTTGATACACTTTCTAAATGGGTCTTTCAATCTTTGAAAGTGGATAAATCTGGTGTTTTGTGACCTTTACTTTGACTATTTGAGGTTTTATAACAATTTGGAGTTGGAAAAAAGGTGGATGGTTTGTAAAATAGCCCTATTCTAGTAGCTTTTCTTGGGCATACAGTCTGAAATATGCTAGTTTCTCCAATATAAATCATTCTGAGTTTTTGATATGATGATATGGGTATTAAGAGGTCTCTAAATGTGCCTTTGGATCTTGGTTTTGAACCTAGTGTGAGTGGTTCACCCGATCTAGGGTATGGAGGTCTATTGCTAATTAATGTTTAGATTTCATGGACAGTGGAAATATGTGTGTATAGGGAAGTGAGTGACCTTTAATACTTGAAACTTTTCATTTGGATGGAGTTACAATAGAATTTATGTTTGAATAAGGTTGTAAAGGCAGTGCATATTTTTTTGAGAATGATGATTCTATTGCGTGTCTTGGTATCTTTACAGAGCAGGAATATCTGATATTTATACACTGATGTATTGAATTGATTTCTCTCAAAACATGATGAATCTTGTGTCTTGAATGACTGATTAACTAGTTGACAGCAAGAACAATTGGTCTTTGTTAGTTTTCCTTGTAAGGAAAATGAATTGGTGCTATTTGAGAAGTTTAGACTGTTTTCAATTATTGAAGTTGGGTTATTGACATTTTGGAATATGATTTAGAATAAGTGTTTTGTTTCCTTGAGGATATGATGTATATAGGAATTTTAAGGATTGGTTATTGGTTGTGTAGCAATTGAGCATAATGTGTCTCCTTATGAAAGGTTGAGAGAATGTATAGATGTTGATATGGTGGTTGAGAATGATGTGAATCTGATTGATTGAGTCAAACTTTTCTAATATGGTTTTTTCTTTGAATGAGTCAATTGGAATACTGATATGGTTTGTTGAAATTGGAGTGCTAACTTGTTGCCTTGAAGTCTTGTAGAATTGAAGAATCAAAATAAGTTGTATGAGTTTTGACAAAAAAGAAAGTGAATTAAGAATTTGATCTTCTCCTGATTCTGATTGGGTTTGATTTACCCTCATGAAATGATGTTGTTGGTGTTGTTGTTGGATCCTCTGCATCATATATACATCAATATAATTGAAAATAATTAAATAATATGGGTGATTAATATATTTATACGTACCTGTTTATCTCTTAAACCATATGCTAAATCAATTTCCCTTTGTGTAACATTAGAATCTCCATTACGATGAGCTTCTTTAACCAATGAAGCCACACCTTCCCATGTTAATGTGCGACCAGATTGTTGACATCGCTCAATCCATACCATCATCCAATCAAGAATGTCATGACAGATAAATGTAGTGTATCACACTCTAACACTAACTTTTATAAAAAAAAAAAATTGAAATTCACAAACGACGTATAATTAGTTAAATACCACAGTACATGACCTTAATTTATAATTGATGTATTTTGAAGATTAAAAATTAAATAAGTACAATATACATAAAAACCATATGTAAAATGCATTCCAATTAATCTCCATGACCATCTTATAATTACCTCTCTCTTTCCTCAATCTACCTTTCCCCATTAGGTACTCCCCTTCGAAATTGTTAATGGAGTTGGGATCCCAAATTTTATCTATGTGATCTTTTAGTTACAAACTTAGAGGATATTCACTAATGTACACCATGGTCTGGTATACAATATATCCTCCACCATAGAACCCTCAGGATGTGCTCTTTTTCTAACCAAAGCCTTCAAAGATTTCAAGTGCCTCTGAACCATCCACATTGACCTTGTGTATATAGGTCCACATAATTCAATCTCACCTGTCATGAAAGTGTTTCGTGTATTTGAAAATGTTGGAAGTGCATACTTTGCATTTCACAATAATTAGATGAGGAATTTTTCTTCCAATAATTTATATCTTTTCATGGATTTCTTAAATGACAACCATCTACAAATGATTCATGCACAAATATATTAACAAGATTTTAAATAAAATATACAATATATTACATAATAAGTAAAAATGGCAATTATAAAGATCTATACAAATCTAATTGAGAAAAATATCACTACTTACCTCTATGTATTTCTAAGATCATATATAACTTCTTGGCATGTTGCCAGTTGTCTCAGAGAGATATATCGAGAACGATCATAGTCAATTATAAACATCTTTTCATTATTTTCCAAAAAGTAGTAAACATAATATAATCTAAAAGTACATGCAGATACAACCTGTATATAATATACCAAATTCTAATAATTACCTTAATGAAGGTATGCATTTTCATCCCCACCCAAATTCTACCTTTCTGTTACATATTGTTTATGTTCACACAAATAATAACTCTGTAAATTCAAATTCCTTTATATGACTTCTTTTATAGTTCATTGTTTTATACTCCATTAATAACCATGAAGGAACTCATACACTTAACTCCATCACTATTCAATTGAATGACATTTTTCATTGCATGATTGGCTTCCTGAATGTCACTACAAATTTTGACAATTTTTTCTTTGTCATTCCTTCCATCCAATATTTTCCATAACGTTTTTGTTATATTCTTTTCGATAGGCATTGTATCAAACAAATGCATAATTTTTAGCTTCTCATAGTAGGGCAACCTACTAAATTGTTTGGGATAACTTTTCATTCCTTATGGAAGCCAGCCATTAATGCCTTGATGACCTTCATGAAGCATATAAGTTAAACAAATTAACAACGAAAATCATTTTCAACTACAACATGAGTAAACACAACACAATATAAAAATATAAATTCCAAAAATATCATATATGATAGATAAACAATTTTATCCGATGTATAACCTTGACAATTAGTTCTATTATATTCCAACTTCCATAGGCGAGGTGTCATTCTTCATGGTTTTGATGTAGTCTCTTCTTTCCTATTGAAAATATTTTTTTCAGTAGTTCCATACTTATGATTTATGTGGAGGAAGTGCCTATACTCATCAAACACCTGCTTTCCTAAACTTGTTGAACGACGAGATTTCATTTTTGGACCACAAATTGGACATGCAAATTATTCCTTTGTTTGAAGACCTGCAAGATCATATATAATTGGATTAAATATGTCAATTTTTCTACTTATATATAATGAATAGATTATTTTAAAAACATGCATGATATCTACTTCATAAAATTAAATATCATTAAAGTGCAGTCGAATATTATAACATACCACAAAAATGTGTTAGCCCTGGGGCATCATGAATTGTCCATACAAGCATTGCATGGAATTAAAATTGTCTTTGTCACATTGGTCTAGAGACATCATACATAGTGACACCATTCCATAACTTTAGTAACTCATTGATAAGAGGCTCGATATATACCTTCATATCTTTAACTTGGTACTTAACTAGTTGAATGAACATAAACACTATATAATTATTATAACCATTTTAGTGAAATATATAAATTAATGTACATGACTATTAAATGAAAAAAATATAAGTCATTATGCAACAAATAATACAAATGATATGCTACTACGTTAAAGAAAATTGATGTAAACAAATACCTTGAACAATCATTGACAACATTATGTGCTCCCTCTTTATTGACATCCATGGAGGAATGCTATTGTTGATAACAAAAATAGGCCACACTGAGTAAATAGATCTCAACTCTCCAAATGGATTGACATCACCCGCTCCCAATGAAAGCCTGAGATTACGAGGTTCTTCTTGAAAGTGTGGCCATTTTTCCTCCATGTCCCTAAATGCATAACCATCCATAGGAATTCAAAGAATGTCATCTCCACTTCT
>VDFB02324687.1:0-16090 GCA_007258455.2 Sequoia sempervirens | reverse complement strand
TAAAATGATCTTTTCATTATTTTTTCAAAAGTAGTAAACATAATATATTGAAAAGTACATGTACTATACAAGTGTATATAATATACCAAAATAATTACCTTAATGAAGGTATGCCAATCATGTGTTTTCATCCCTGACCTAAATTCACCTTTCTTTGTTATTATATTGTTTATGTCCACAACAAATCCTGTGGGAAATCAAATTTTTCTGTATAGACTTTTTTATAGTTCATTGTTTCCATAATTCCATTAATAAATCCTCAAGGAAGGGAACTTATATTAATTTGGTCTCCATCACTATTCAATTGAATGACATTTTTCATTGCATGATTGGCTTCCTGAATGTCACTACAAATTTTGACAATTTTTTCTTTGTCATTCCTTCCATCCAATATTTTCCATAACGTTTTTGTTATATTCTTTTCGATAGGCATTGTATCAAACAAATGCATAATTTTTAGCTTCTCATAGTAGGGCAACCTACTAAATTGTTTGGGATAACTTTTCATTCCTTATGGAAGCCAGCCATTAATGCCTTGATGACCTTCATGAAGCATATAAGTTAAACAAATTAACAACGAAAATCATTTTCAACTACAACATGAGTAAACACAACACAATATAAAAATATAAATTCCAAAAATATCATATATGATAGATAAACAATTTTATCCGATGTATAACCTTGACAATTAGTTCTATTATATTCCAACTTCCATAGGCGAGGTGTCATTCTTCATGGTTTTGATGTAGTCTCTTCTTTCCTATTGAAAATATTTTTTTCAGTAGTTCCATACTTATGATTTATGTGGAGGAAGTGCCTATACTCATCAAACACCTGCTTTCCTAAACTTGTTGAACGACGAGATTTCATTTTTGGACCACAAATTGGACATGCAAATTATTCCTTTGTTTGAAGACCTGCAAGATCATATATAATTGGATTAAATATGTCAATTTTTCTACTTATATATAATGAATAGATTATTTTAAAAACATGCATGATATCTACTTCATAAAATTAAATATCATTAAAGTGCAGTCGAATATTATAACATACCACAAAAATGTGTTAGCCCTGGGGCATCATGAATTGTCCATACAAGCATTGCATGGAATTAAAATTGTCTTTGTCACATTGGTCTAGAGACATCATACATAGTGACACCATTCCATAACTTTAGTAACTCATTGATAAGAGGCTCGATATATACCTTCATATCTTTAACTTGGTACTTAACTAGTTGAATGAACATAAACACTATATAATTATTATAACCATTTTAGTGAAATATATAAATTAATGTACATGACTATTAAATGAAAAAAATATAAGTCATTATGCAACAAATAAGACAAATGAGATGCTACTACGTTAAATAAAATTGATGTAAACAAATACCTGGAACAATCATTGACAACATTATGTGCTCCCTCTTTATTGTTATCCATGGAGGAATGTTATTGTTGGTAACAAAAATAGGCCACACCAAGTAAATAGATCTCAACTCTCCAAATGGATTGACACCATCTGCTACCAATGAAAGCCTGAGATTACGAGGTTCTTCTTTAAAGTGTGGCCATTTTTCCTCCATGTCCCTAAATGCATAACCATCCATAGGAATTCAAAGAATGTCATCTCCACTTCTATTTTTTGCATGGTAATCGATAAATTACACTAAGATTTTGCACCTAAATAATCATTGCATACGTGGAATAATGGGAATATAACGAAGAACCTTGCGAGGCACCTTTTTTGTTAGTTGATCTATTCGATATCTACTGATATGACATTCCAGGCATTCTGTTGCAAATTCATGTTGTTTATGATATATAATATGATCATTGGGACATGCATCTATTGCTTGATACTCCATTCCAATATATTTCATAATGCTAGATAAATCTCAGTATGAGCGAGGTAAAATATTTGATGGTGGTAACAAAAATTCACCAATAAATCTACAAAAAAAAAATATTTTTAATATAAAGAATATTAATGGTACATATTTCATCCTTTATTTACTAGTGATGAACTAACAACAATTAAAATAGATGAAAAAATATGACATATATGACATACCTTAACATCTGTGAGATTGCTATGTTGGATAAACCATTCATAACCTTCAAGTTCACCAACAACAATACAACAAAGAGAAGAGTTGTTTGGGAGCCTTCATAAAGGGGCTCGTATGCCTTCTCAAGTATAGGTAAATCATGAACATCATCAAAGTCATCTTGATCATCATGATTAGTTGTGCCACTAAATGTGTCATAGATCAATGTATTTGTACCATCATCTTCAACTATGTTTTCTGGTGCATGATCATCTTCTTCCATAGGATCATTAACTTCATCTTTAATATTCACAACTCCATGTTCCTCCTCTTGCAAAACCACATTCTTTGGGCCGTGATAATCCATATCATGTGCCCTAGGGTGCCCCCACCTTTATAATAATGATAGACCCAAATAAACCATGATCATGATCAAGTGATTTTTTATATATATAAAAAATGTTAAAACGATATAAACATTTACAAATTCAATCAATATAAACACATATAATGAAAAAATTACCAATGCACGATAATCATGCCCCCCTTCAACATGGCCATGTTTCATACAGTGTTTCTCAGCTATTGTGATTAAAGGTATTCTTGTCTTTAAGCCCTTGCAATTATTGCAAGGAAAATAACATTTCCCATCACCCTTTCATTTCAATCTAGCCCACATTCTAGCAAGTGTCTCTTCATTTTGTTCTAGACTAATATTATTTGACATGATTTTTCTTTACCAAGCTTGAATATTTAGATCTTCAAAAATTATCAAACTCACACTCCAATAATTTTTAATCATAGACAGGTAACAAAATCTAATAATCTTTTCTGCAGCCTTGCTCTTTTTTGTCAAAGGGTTTTGGATCCCTTCAAAATCTGTTTTTCCCTTTATCAAAAACAAAATCTAATAATTTTGATACTTTACACCAAATTTTTTTGGCATGCAACCACCCCTGCAAAAGAGAAGATGGCATGAAGTTAATAACCCCAAAAAACACTTTAAAATGGTAATTCTAGAACTTATTAAATTCTGATTTTACTATGATTTCCAACCGTTAGACTTCTAAAATCAAAATATTGAACTTGCACAATAAAATCTAGAAATGAAATTCTCAAAATGCACAAGTCTAAAAATGAAATTTGATGAGATGTTGTTTTAAAATATGATTTTCAAAATTGGAAGTACAAATTTGACTTCACAAATGAATTCGGGAGAAAGACAATGACCACCCTCAACCTAGCGATATCTTCTTGAATTTTTTCTAATTTTTCCCAAGAAAATCATCCTTAGTTCTCCACAAACTATCGCAAGTAGAGAAAATTCGCAAGTAGAGCCAATTTGCAAGTATAGCAAAAAAATGTCACAATAAATAGGCGAACTCACTTTTATTTATGTCGACCACAAATTCATTTTTTTTTATTTTGAATGTTCGTCAAAATTTCAACGAGATTGTGTGTCGAAATTTTGATGAAACCCAAGTTTGTCAAAATTTCCACGAACATCAGGGATAACATTTAAAAAAATAAAAATTACACATCAAATCCCGACGATACATCAAATTATACATCTTTCGTCAAAAATTCTTATCGTATTTTGTAGTCAAATGAGTTAGTGTTCCTCTTTATTGCATCTATCTCCTCATCCATGGCCTCACACCATTTTTCCTCTTTCACAACATCCTCAAAATAAATTGGATCACTATGAGAAAACAATGCAAAATTCACACTCTCATCAAATTCTTCATCATACATTTCATTCTAGTAGATCTCCCTTAGACTCTTGGTCTTCTTTGGCATTAGGGAGGCGAGAGTGGGGTTTGAACTTTCACTACTACTATTGCTCTGCTGAACAAGTAGGTTCAAGAGTTGTTGGGACCTCTCAAGAGCTCTTTTGAAGCTTTCAGGAGCTCTTTTGTAGCTTTCAGGAGCTCTTTTGTAGCTTTCAGGAGCCAATCTTCTAGCTGTCTCTAGCTACTTGCCTTTATGTCTTCTCACTTCAGGAGCTTTCGGGAGCTATCAAGAAATTTCAAGAGCTTGAACGATGCTTTTAGGAGCCGATCATCTAGCTGTCTGTGACTGTCTTCCACCTGCTTCAGGAGCTGTCAGGAGCTGTTGGGAGGTTTTAGGAGCTATTCTAGAGCTTTCAGGAGCAACTACAGACTCATATTGCTAAAATTCTTGTTATTTTTTTGCTTCTTTAGGAGTTGTCAAGAGTGGTCGGGATCTATCAAGAGCTGTCAGGCTATCCCATGATTCTTCTTCTAAGAACTTGACTCCTCTACTAATGACAATTTTCTTGGTCACTAGGATGTACAACCTATAGGCTTTGGACTCCTCATGGTAGACCATGAAAATAAACTTTTCACCCATGTCATCCAATTTTTTCCTCTTTTCTTTAGGCATGTGGGCATATGCCACACATCCGAACACTCTCAAGTGCACAACGTTTCAGGAGCAACTGCAAAATCATCTTGTTGAACTTCTTGTTCTATTTTTGCTTCTTTAGGAGTTGTTAGGAGTGGTCAGGAGCTGTCAGGAGCTATCAGACCGTCCCATGATTCTTGTTCTAAGAACTCCACATATATACTAATGACGATTTATTGTTGACTGGGTTGTACAACCTATAGGCTTTGGACTCCTCACAGTAGCCCGTGAAAATACACTTTTCACCCTTTTCATCCAATTTCTACCTCTTTTCCTTAGGTACGTGGGCATATTCCACACATTCGAACACTCTCAAGTGCTCAACTTCCAACTTGCGTTTTGTCCATGCCTCTTGTGGTATTTTGTCACGAACCGCCTTTGTTGGACTTCTATTTATCAAATACACAGCTGTTGCTATAGCCTCTCCCCAATATTCAGCTGGGAGTCCCTTTTCTTTCATCATGCTCCTTTCCATCTCCACAATGGTCCTATTCTTTCTCTCAGCCACTCCATTTTGTTGCAGAGTATAACTATTTGTTTTCTCCTTCTTGATGCCATTTTGTTAACAAAAATTTACAAACTGATTGGAGTTATACTCTCCTCCTCGATATGACCTTAGGATGTTGATAAAATGTCCACTCTCCTTTTTAGCCTAGGCCTTAAACAACAAAAACTTATACAAAGCTTCATATTTATGTTGTAAAAAATAGACCCACATCTTACGGCTTTAATCATCAATGAAGGTCATAAAAAATCTACTTTTACCAATAGAAATGATTTGCATAGGGCTTACCAAATCCATGTGCACCAACTCTAATGGTGCTCTTTCCCTTGTAGAGTTTCCTGATTGAAAGGGCTTCCTATGTTGCTTTCCCAAAATGCAAGCCTCACACCTAACATTAGGCTCTACTATTCTTGGCAAACCATCAATCATTTTGTTCTTGGACAAAAGACTTAAACCAACATAGCCTAAATGTCCATACCTGAGATGCCATAGCTTGGAGGGGTCTTGAATGGTGATCTTGAGCATTGCATGTTGTACTACTATACATTTTCCATTCATGAGAGGTGCAGCAACGGACTGAGATGAGAAACACGTCTCAATATTCAAGGGAAACATCTAGTTGTTTGTCATTTGGATTGCTGCAAACACCTTCATCCTCTCATTCTTGTCATAAATAATGCATTGACCCTTCTCCATCAACACTGTATATCCATTTTGGATCAGTTGTCCAACACTCATGAGGTTATACTTTAACCCAGGAGCAAGAAATACATTTTTGATCTCCTTCTCACCTTGCTTGGTGTAGATCATAATAGATCCTCTTCCCACAACTGGAACTAATCCATTATTCCCCATTCTAATTTTAGACTTAACATTCTTATCAATGAAAGAAAATAGACTTTCATTACCACTCATGTGGTTGATGCAACCGTTGTCCAAATACCAGACTTCGAGGCTACCTTCTTCACCAATGTTGCACATGATGAAGGTTGTGGACCGATCTCCTTCACCAACATTCGAATTAGCCACATTTGCATTTTTTTTTGACTGATCACGCTGCTTTATCTAGCATTCATTCCCATAATGACCAAATTTATGACAGTAGTAGCATTCAACATTACTCTTTTCATTCTTCTGATTTGAACTGTTGTTCTTGCCTCTTCAGGAGCTGGTCTGAGAGTTTCTTGCACCCTCTTGGCTGCTTGCTCTTGCCGATCTTTCTCCTCCAGCATTTCCTTGTCCGGAGTTGCCACGACCTCTACCTCTTGAGCTCTTCCACCATTGTTTCTTCTCCCCCTTCCACTTGCATTTGACTGAGCTTTAAAAGCTTGCTCTTGGGAAGAAGTAGCAGACCTATTTAGGCATTGCTCAGGGGTTTCCAAAGAATGCATCAACTCATCAACGAAAAATGTTGTGAGATCCTTTTCCTCTTCGATGGAAATCACCACAGCATAAAACTTCATGGGTAAGCTCCTAAGGATTTTCTCCACAATCCTTTGATCATCAATGATTTCAACATTCACTCTCAACTAGTTTATCAAACCTGAGAGTCTTGTGTGGAAAACTAAGATGGTCTCATTGTCCTTCATTTCAAGAGTTTTAAACTCTCTTCGAAGCATTTGGAGCTTCACCAATCTGACCTTGTCAGTCCCTTTATAGTTGGTCTGGAGGATTCCCCAAGATTCCTTTGCATAGTTAGCTACTACTATTCTGGAAAAAATAGCCTCTGTCAAGGCTGCTTCTATTAAACTCAATGCCTTAGCATTTTTCCTCCTCGACTCATTCAATTGGGTCTTCTAGTTGTTTGTGAGAACAACATATGCTGCTAGGTCGGTCACATCATTGAAACCACTAACCAAAAACTCCCACAAATCATTGGTGACCATTATGGTCTTCATCTTCTTTTCCCAAACATCATAGTTTTGTCCATTAAAGGATAGTCGCTGCTGCCAACTCTTCCCTTCATCTCTATCCATGTCTCCAATAAGATAAACTTAAAATCTAGAAAACAAAAATGCCCTAACTCACAAGGAAATGGGGCCTATGGCTCTGATACCATGTCAAGATTTCTAAATGCACAAAAAAAAAACACAGAGCTGCTGCTTTGTTTCCCAAAAATAGGGGATTACACAAAATGCAGAATAACCAAATAACAAGAGATAAATCTAGGCATGCAATATTTTCCTTTTGCATTAACTAAGTTGGAAATGAAAATACATGAAAGATTAAACATAAAACTCAGAAACTAAACTCTAAGCTACAAACTTCAAACATCTGGGAGCTTTCATGAGCTGCTCAACTAGACAAAAAAACTTTAGGAGATGTTAGGAGCTCACTGGTAGGAACTATGCAGAACTCTTTCAGGAGCAATCACTATTCAATCACAAACACACAACTACTGCTATTCAGGAGCTTCTAGGAGCTCACACAAAAAATTCCTTTGTTCACAGACTACTGCTACACATAAAATATTCTCCTCCAACTGACATAATAATATGCCTTCAATTCTTTTTGTCTCTTCAAAACATTCCCTCTCAAATTCAAAATCACCTACCAACATTTATTTGGAATTCAAAAATAGCTACCATATTTAGTTTTGGAGCTGTCAGGAGCTATAGGGATGAAGATCCCAAAAACCATTGTTGAAATTGGGGGCTCCTGACGGGTAGGTGAAGCTAGGGGTCTGACGTGAAACCAAGAGGCTCAGGAACAATAAATTTTCCAACATATTCATATAATGAGGATAATCTATTTTTTTAAAACAAATATGATCTTTTAAATATAGCCTATACTTTTCTGTTATGGTTCATGGAAAACGGTTGTGCATCCAGTTGTAGAATTAATAACAATTATTATAATTCTTTCTAATTACGAAACCACATTCTTGAACAAATTTCCTCTAAAAAATTGCAAGCAAAACATTTAATCATTGAATATTTTAAGTTACATATAAAGAAACAACAAATCATCATCCTAATAAATATCACATTATTAACAATTATGTGTAAATAAACATCAAATTATATAGTAAAATGAACTATACATACCTAAAGGATATATAGTCAATAACTTATTTAATTCCAATGAATACCAAATAGAATAATAACTTTTTCATGCAACTTCAATAACTAAGTGTATCAAATTATTAACCCAGCAAAAATTAAAACAATTATCATACCTTAATTATCACCAATAAAACAACATGCATAGACATTTTAATTGTACTTAACTTGATCATTATTATCTTAATGGAATTCACCTATTCTAAATAATAGAGTAGAATATGTTTAGAATTAACGTGGCCTAACAAAAATAACTTTTGAAGAGTTCAAAAAATATTAACCTTTTTTTTAATTCTACCTTGAAAAATGCCCAAAACACTCCCATAAATAAATTAGATATAAACTTCTTCTATGAAACGAAATAAATTTACTTTCTCATTTTCCAAATCTATATTTAACATTGTATTTTATAAGCAGATTTTTCTTCATTATTAAAATTGAATTTCATTCTTAAAATTATAATTTAAAATTTAATATCCAATTTACTCTATATATAATAAAAATGATACTCTATTTGTAATTAAATAATACTTTTATCACATATTTATCAGTTAATTAATATAACATTATATACTAGCACTTGCACTCATAGGAGGTTTAAGGGAAATGCTGATAGGAAATTAAAGAAAAATAGTAAATGAATTGTAAGAATACATAATTGGTTGTATAAAAATATACTTTTATAGACTATGCCTTGTATAATATAAGTAGGTACATTCTTTTGTTGAATTTTTTTCCTTAAAACAATGCAATTCCTTTTAACAATTTGTATCTAGTTTGTATTAGTCAAAGTTACATAAGAGCATCTACTTTCTTTTTTGAAGCTCCTCTTTTCAAACCATGGAATGTATATAAAGTGAAACACAATGTTGATTATATTTCTTTGAACAATTACTATCAATTTTTCATTAGTCAAAGTAAACTAAGAGCTTCACAATATCTTTTTTGAAGGTCCTCTTTTCAAGTCCTGAAATTTGTATGCAGTGAAAAACAATGCTCTTAGATGAGAAATCAATAAATTGCAAAAAATTAACTATATATGTAAATTTATAGAGTAATTTTATTTTTTTTCTTTTCTCCATCATCGATTGACCAATTGTACAAATTAAATTTTATAAATGTTTAATTTTACGTGTACAAAGTAAATTTTGTAAGTGATTAAATTTTAAACATGGTAGAAATGTATAGAAAAGAAAACTTAAATTAAAATTACCAAGAAAAGGAAACTTTACCAAGTCATTCTTTGAATTTTTTAAAATATTTTAGAGAAACTACATGTGAAAAGAAAAATTTATTTCTGTCTTGTTAGCCGATAGGCTATTTTGTTTGAAGTTTCCATTGGGATTTTCACCAGCCTAGCCGTGAAATGGATTTGCTAGCAATGGGGGTCTCCCGGCTGGGGGCGAGGCCACTATTTTTTTTGTGTGGCGACGTGGGCGTTGGTAATTACGTGGGTTAGTGATATTCGAGAATGGTGTGCTGGATATGGGGAATGTGAATGACAAGCATTTGATGGCGCGAGGCCCAATGTTCCCTGTCGTTGCACGATGGTGATGTACAAAGTAAATGCAATATTGAATGTTGGCATGTGGGAGACTATACTTTGATGAAGTCGTATTGTCGGAAGAGCCATTGTGGTGTTGGTTTGATAGCAGGCTATTGTTAAATTTGTCGTGCTCGGCTCCATTTTTTAGCATATTCCAAGATTTTAAAACTGTTGAGCTGCAGAATCAGTAAGTCTATTTGAATGGGTCTTTTGAAAAAATGAATTTATTCCAATTTGATTCTCTGTTTATTGTTTGTTTTGATAGCAGGTTTAAGGGTTTGAACACTGATGTGTTGTGTAATGTGTGATGAAGTATATTGATTAAGTTGCATTATCGAAAGAGCCATTGTGGTGTTGGGTTGATAGCGGACTATTGTAAGATCTGTTTCCTACAGTTCCCTTGTTTGTTTCATAGGGGATGACTGTAAAAATCATCGGGTTTCCCTGCTTTCTCTTCTAGATTGGAGGGTTTTAAAGCTATCGTTCTCTACAATCTGTAAGTCATTTTACATGGGTGTTTTGTATACATTATTTTTCATGTGTGGATTTTGTAAATCATTTTGCATGGATGTATGCCATCATCATTTTGTGTGGGTCGAGAAATTGTAGTTGAATTTTTTTTGTTTCATGAAGAGATATGGTTAAGGTTTGTAATTTTTTCCTCATTTATTGTTTGTAGTTATCTTTGTGGATTTTTGGGCTTATACCCATTACCATAGGAGCAATAGTAGTTAAATCTAGATTCTTCTATTAAAATGGTTAGGGTTGGTAATTTTATTGCCCAATTGCAGATTAAGATACGAGTGATTATATATATATGGATATACAGAGAGTTTGTTATTTAGTTTGAAGTTTTCGACGAGATTTTCATCAGCCAAGACTTGAATAGTATATTGATTAAGTTGCATTGTCGAGAGAGCCATTGCAGTCTTGGTTTCATAGTGGACTATTGTAAAAATGAAATCGTCGACCTCTGCTCTATTTTATGGCAGATTGGAGGGTTTCAAAACTGTGGCACTGTGAAGTTTGTTGGTTTTCTTACCTAGGTATTTTGTATAAATGGTTTATTTATTGTTTATGTTACAACTCTTTTTCTTCAGAATCTATAAGTCATTTTCCATGGATGCCTGTCGTTATGGTTTTGTATGGATGGAGAAATTGCAAATATATAGATATGCATAGTGTTTGTTATTTGTTTGAAGTTTCTGATGGGGTTCCCATCAGCGCAGCCGTACAAAAACATGTAACAAGAAGATATTAACAATAAATTAATCATCTATGCAAAACACCCATGTGCAAAAGAGTATAACCCGACAAACTTGATTGAAAATTTAAGTTGCATTGCCTCACACTAAATATTATAGAGAAATAGAGAAATTCTAAAAGATGTATTAGAATAACACTAATGTAGGTAGGAGTCTCAATTAAGTGTGTATATGTATATGTACATGTATATGTATATATATATATATATACATATATATATACATATATACATACATACATACATACATACATACATACATATATATATACATATACATATATATATGTATATGTATATGTATATATATATATATGTATATATGTATATATGTATATATATATATATGTATATATGTATACATACATATATATACATATGTAGACACATATATTTGCCATACACATGGTGTGGCTTTCAATTTCAATGAAGCTTGTGGGGTTATACTCTTTTATACATGGGTGTTTTGCATAAATAATTAATTTATTGTTAATATCTTACACCAGTGTTAAAACTCTTGACCCTGCTATCAAAAGGGACAGTAAGGAGAGCCAAAAAATTCAATTCGAGTATAACCCAATAAACTTGATTGAAAATATGAGCTACATCACGTCACACTAAATATTATAGAGAAATAGAGAAATTCTAAAAGGTATTAGAATAACAGTAATGTAGGTTGAAGTCTTGATTAAATCCAATTTGTGGATGGGGTATAGAGAATAAACAAGGGCCACAAAAATAACTAAGCCCAAAAATATCTCTTTGTCAATAGGAAGAAATACAAAAATTGTAAAAGATCTATTAGCATAATACTTAACAACCAAATATTAGTAACCCTATTTTCTCGACAAAAGGAAGAAAATTTAATTGCAATTTTTCCACCTGCACAGAGCGGTAGTCTCTTTCAAGTCTCAAAAATCGCTATAATGTCAAAGATAGAAACATATAAGAACACATTAACAATAAATTAATCATGTATGCAAAAAACCCATGCAAACATTAGTATAAGGCCACAACCTCCATTGAAAATTCCAGCTACATCCCCCGACACTAAATATTATATAGAAATAGAGAAATTGTAAAAAGAGCTATTAGGATAATAGTAAGCAGCTACCAACACAATTTTATCTCCAATATGTTAATGGTTTCATGTACAACCCTAAACCCTACATACATATAGCTACAATTCCTCCTATGGTAATAATTGCAATGCTAAAGATATACACAGATAATCAAATTAGTAGACCAACAGTGAGAGAAAGTAGATTTAACTACAATTTCTCCTATGGTAAAAGGTATAAAGACAACGAAACATATAACAAGAATACATGTATATCTATATATATATGCATGTGTATAGAAATGTATAAATGCATAAATATATGTATGCATGTTTTACTAATACCTCTATTATAATTTCCCCATTTTTGTGTAATATGGAATGGCAGATAATGCAACTCTTTTTATATAGAGACATATAGCAAGAAGAAATTAAAAATAAATTAATTATTTATGCAAATAACCCATGTATAAAAGAGTATAACCCCACAAGCTTCAATGAAAATGAAAACCACACCATGTGTATGTCAGCAAAAATGGACATAGTATATATACGTGTCTAGATATGTATATATAGATAGGTGCAATTCCTCCTATGGTAATGGCTGCAACGCCAAAGATATACACAGATGATGAAAAGGCTCTTTCAATATGCAGTGTTGTGTATGCACAACCAGGTGAGGTATTCTTATTCTTCTATGGGATTATGATTTTTTATTGTTTGCATGAGAAGAGTTTATAAGATCTATAAAACCAACTGCTTTGAACATAATCTCAATGATTTTGTTTAGTTTGACACATATTATATGTGTGGTTCTATTTGTAGAAATCGGTAGAATTATGTTCTCCAAAAATGCCACAAGCTTCATTGAAAATTTGAGCTCCATCACTACAAATAGACAAATTGTAAAAGACCTACTAAAACAATACTGGATAGCCACCAAAGTAATTTTATCTCCAATATGTTAATATTTTCATACAACGCTAAACCCTACACAGAGATAACTACAATTGCTCCCATGGTAATGGTTGCAATGCTAAAGATACACACATACAACCAAAACAATAGACCGATAGTGTACAAATAACCAACCCTGACCATATTTTTTGATGGAAGAAGGAAGCTTTAAGTGCAATTTTTGCATCCATACAGAACAATAATCTCTTACAGATCTACAAAATGGGTATACACACAAACAACCAAAACAATAGACCAACATTTAACTACAATTACTCTTAAGGTAACAGGTATATATATGTTATACATATATGTACACATATACATACATATATACATTAAAATGTTGTAAATTCGAGTTGCATTGTTTGGGATTAAATATTATAGACAAATAGGAAAATTGTATAAAAACTATAAGGAAAACACTGGAGAATGACATACATATGATTCATGAGTATCATCCTAATAGCAGTTGAATATTTTTTTGTAAAGTTGTCATTCTCCGCAATTTGTAAGTCATTTTACATGGGTGTTTTGTATAGATTGTTTTTGTTGTGTGGATTTTGTAAGGCATTCTACATGGATGTCTGGCATTATCATTTTCTATGGGTGGAGAAATTTCAGTTGAATCTTTTTTTGTTTCGTCAAGAAATGTGGTTAGGGTTTGTAGCTTTTCTTTTAATAGTTGTTTTGCAATTTGCATATTTTGTCTATAATATTTAGTGGGAAATAATGTTGCTTGAATTTTCAATTGAGAAACTAGTAAAGGATGTGTCTAGTACCTATTATACAATTCTCTCTTTGTCTTTTATATTTACTAGTAAAGGATGTAGGTTGAATGTTGTATCAATATGTTTCAAATTTTTTTTTTCTGTCTATAAGTTCAAATAAATTGGTAAGGTTTTTTTACATATAAAAGATTTAGGGTCCCCAAAATGCAAGTAAGCATCCAGACTGGATTTTACCTCAGTTGATTGGTTGAGAAGGCTTCAAATTCAACCCTTTTGCTGCCTATACTGATGCCATTTCAGAGTAGACAATATGGTATAAGCAACCAAAAAGGTTTGGATTTGCAGCCTTCCCAGTTGGTTAATTGAGGGGGAAATTTTTTTGGATGTTTCTTGTCTTCATAAATTCCAAGCTCAAGTTAGATGGTGATAAAAAAATATACTATACACAAGTATTTAGATATAGTCCTGTGTATATAAACACATATTTACATATGTACATATGGATAGATATATATGCTTATATGTGTGTGTTTGTAAATGTGTTCATAAAGGGGAACTTCAATGCATATATGTACTTGATTATTTCTACACATATATACATGCACATATTCTACATTCAAGCTCCATTATTTTCCATTAAATATTATAGATAGATAGGAAAATCATAAAATAACTATTAGGAAAACATTGAAGCACACCATATGTTTGATTCTTGAGCAATTGTTGTTGTTTCTTTTGTTATTAAGGCAAGAAAATATATTGATTAAGTTGCATCGCCAAAAGAGCCATAGCGGTGTTGCTTTAAAATTATAGTATTGTAACAATTGTCTTCCTTGGCTCTCTTGTCTAACAAAATAGAGGTTTACCAAACTGTTGTGCTATGGAATCTATAGGTCATTTTGCATTGGTATTTTGCATGGATATTTTTCCCATAATATTGAATACCAAACAACGTAGGCCGAATCTCCAATTAAGGTTGTGATGTTATACACATTTTGGATAGATTATTGCACCATATGATTCTTGCCATAACATGTGAAATTTACAATCTACATAAATACATATATATAGAAATAGTAAAAACCTGCATGCACACACATATAAGCATCCTAAAAGATAGAGAGATACATATGAGGGTATATGCATTTGCATTTATTATTTTTATTCTTCTTGATGTATCCCCTGGTGTTTGCATACCATTAAAAGTGGATTTCTATTCTTCATGTTGTATCTCATGTTCTTTAAACAGTATTAAAAGTGGAATGGATTTGTGTACACCTTACAAGTGGTCATGCAGTCTTATGAAAATTAATTAAATGGTACTTGTATTTAATTAAATCCTATAATTCAATCCTGCGTATAAATAAAATTAAATAATTTGGCTATATTGTTCGATCTTTCATTTTGATTAAATAAATAAGTTTATTTAATCACTTTTCTTATCCATTTCTTAATTAATTAAATAAACATTATGATTTATTTATATTGGTATCATATAATGCTGGCTTGAATATTTTATTCAAATAAAGAGATTAAATATTCTTCTCTTCTAAAAATCTTCTAAAAGTCTGTGTAGCAATTAAATATTCTAGATATTTAATTGAATTCTTCTAATGTCTATTCACATCAAATATTACAAAAATGTTTTAAATCCTCAAACTCATATAAAATTAAATAAATTTATTTATTTAATATTAGATTATCTACAACAACCGTGAAATAACTTCAAAACAGAAAATCAATAAATTTCTCTGTTTCTAAGCAAAGTTGTTCCTGTGGGTTGAAGACAAACCTCCATTATTCTCTCCAACCTCCCAACATCTTCCATTTTCCTCTCAACCTCTCCATCTCTCACCATTCAAATTTACTAGACAATCTCATAGCAATTGATCTTTGCCAGCTAGGCTCTTGTAAAAAATTATAAAAGGGATTGCCCGGTCTTTGAAAAAAAAGAAGCTTGCATATAGAAAAACTATAGTCAATCAACCTTCCAGCATCCATAGTCTTTAGAATCATAGCATAGCATAGCTTAGCATATTAGCAATCCATATCATGGCTTATCATCCTCATAACATAGCTTCAATAGCATTCATAATCCACAGCCCCTGTGCATAATCTACAACCCCTGTGCATATCCGTATATCAATATTTCACTCCACTAGCATATAGGATAGAGAAGTACTCTCCCTTTGCATACTCGTTCTGCAAGTTGCCATTCTAAGAAGCTTTGCTTACATAATCTAAGAGTAGCAACTTCAAGCAAATCACTGGAGATAGAGGACAATGGAGCGATTCTAAAGCTCTGTTTGATTTCTTTGATTTCATTTATTTAGCTTTCTTTAGTTTAATGTCGCATTGGTGTGTTTTTGTTATCTTATTTTGATACTAACATTTTCCACACACATTTTTGGTGCCCACCGTGGGGCTCTTGCCCCAATTTTAACATTTTTTTGTAGATTTTTCTAATAGGTTATGGCTA
>VDFB02324686.1:0-72520 GCA_007258455.2 Sequoia sempervirens | reverse complement strand
TGGCCTATGGATTTGATTTGGATTCTAGATTTGATTTTGGATTGGATTTGGATTTTGGATTGAATTTGGATCATAGATTTGACTTTTCTTTTTGTCAACATGTCTTTTAGAGGGGGCATGAGGATCTTTTGATTCATGTGGATGTTTAGATTCATGCATTTTTATTTTAGCATCCAAATTTATTTTAGTAGCAATGGGATGGGTGCGAGGAGAGGGATGATGTGGAGTGATGGAGGTAGGATTATGGGGATTATGTGTAGATGGAGAATGTGTAGGTATGTTCCTTTGTTGATCCTGTTTAGGGGACATGAGAGTGGGATGTTTATGATGGGTGACATGGATAGGTGATGGATGGATGAAATGATGAATAGGATGAGATGGAGGAGTTGATTATGGGTTATAAGGGCCCAAAATGGACTTAGTACTTGGAGGAAATGTGATGGGTGATGGGGGGACATAAGGACCCAAAATGGATGGAGTAGACGAAGGATGGGAGATGGTGGATGGAGGGATGTAAGGACCAAAAATGGATGGAGAAGATGAAGGAGGAATATGGATGGTTGTTTTAAGGCAATATGATGGAGGAGGGGCGATGGTAGCAAATGATTTGGTGGAGCGATGGAAAGAGCCTATATTTCTTTTGGAAGAGGCTTGTTGAGGACATCTAGAGGTTGTACCAATATCTTTAGATTGTGAGTCTTGAGAAACATGTTGAAGACCTTCCATACAAATTTGTTCCTTGACCTAGATGGGCTCTTAAATACCTTTCTCATGAAGGCCTAAACCTTTTCCTTGATGGTTCATTTTCTTGAGAATTTGATCCATGATAGGATTTTTGTTATTCTGGAAGAATAGTGCGAGTCCATTATTAAGCAGAGGATGATGGGTGGTATATATGGTTGGTTTTTATTCTACAAGGATACCACCATGGAGGAATGTAAGAGTACCAAGGGGATATACAAGTGATGTGGGTATAAGAAGTTTAGGCGATGCTGGAAGATCATGAGATGGAGATAAGGGGATAGCAACCTCTTTATTGGGACAAGTGAGGGGTAAGGGATCAAGAGAGGGATTATGTGATATGATAGGATTTGGATTTTTGATGGTAGGTGATAAGGGATCATGTGATGGAGATGGAGATAAGGGCTCATGAGAATGAGTGGTGGAATCTTGAGTGACAAGGGGATCATGGGATGGAGTGGATGGACGACTATGATCTTGAGATGGACTAGATGGGATGATAGGATCTTGATATGGAGAAGGGGATATGTCGGTGTGCTTTGGATCAAGCTCTTGCCATGAATCCTCATGTGCAGGAGGCATGATATCAAAGTGTTGTAGGGACTCCTCAAGTGGGAGAGATGGAAGGATGGAGAATTCATGAAGTTTATGGGAATGGATTTCAATGTTGGTAGGAGTGGGAGGAGTGGATTGGACTTGGGTGTCTTTGCTGGATTGGATGGATCTAGGTGTAGGAGGAGCAGATTGGATTTGGCTATTTTCAAGGGGCTCAGTGGATCTTGGAGTAGGGGATGGGGACTCCATGGATTAAGTGGGTTTGACGATTTCAACATTTTGAGTGATGCATGTAACAACAATAATAGGTGTTGGATTGAGAAGGGTCTCATCACTAATGACCGTGGATGAGGTATTAGGATAGCATGGTTCCATGACTTCATGATGTGGAGTTGGGGATGTTTTCTTCATCATAAGTCCTTGGAGAACTTCTGGAGTGAGAAAATTGCATACTCTAGGCTTGGCTAGGGTGATGGGCATAGATGAAGGATTAGGGATTGGTGAAGGATTGGGATTATGGACTAGTGGACTAGGATTAGATAGAGGAATTGGGTTGGATGTAGGATTGGGGGTAGATGGAGGATTAGGATTGGATGGAGAGTTAAGGTAGGGATATTGGACTGGTGAATTAGGATAAGGGGACATGGACTATGGATTAGGACAAGAGGATATGGTTGGTGGATTGTAGTATGGGTATTGAGATGGTAGGTTAGGATAAGAAGACATGGATGTTGGATTACGATAGATTGATGGGGACATAGGATTAAGGTAAAAAGGTTTGGATGTAGGATTAGGATGGGTTGATTGGTATGGAGGATTCAAATAGGGGGATATGGACGAGGGATTGTACTAGGAGTATTGGGATGGCTTATTAGGATAAGAAGATGTAGGTATTAGATAAGAGGATGGTGTAGATAAAGGACATGATGAATATTCAAATGGGGAAGATACTGGAGATCCCTTGTCAAAGGTAGAATAAGGATCATGATTAGGCATGGATGAATACATAGCATGATAACTTGAAGGGGTGATTGGATTGTGGAAAGCGGGTGGAGAAAGCTTACTAGTGATGATAGCGTCAAGGGGATCTATGTCATATACTTATTGATCAACAAGACTCTCATTATCATCATCAAAATAATTAGGGTTCCCATTGATTACTATTGATGGAGGATAAGGATTCATGATGATGAAAGGATAGATAGGATGGATCAAAGATTGTGGATGGAAACAACCTAAAGCTCAAATCAGGATTTAGGTCAAGCTCAGATTGGGATTAGATTAAAGATTAGATTAGGATGATTGAATGATGCAATGGGATTGATTTTGATGATCGAATTTGATTGTAAAAGGATGATTACAACATCAAATCTACTTTGAGATGTAAGTAGATTGATTGGGTCAAAGGTGATTGGATAGGGATGGGATTGGATTAGATTGGATAAGATCAATCAATGAGACGATTGATAGGTTCAAATGATGGATTAGATAGGATGATGAAAGGGATTGTAAACCCCATTTAGAGATTACCCTAGGTGACTTATGATATTGATTGATCGAATTAAATGATAAATGGATGATTGTGGCACCAAATCCACCTTGAGATTGAAAGCGGATTGATTAGGCTGGAAATGATGATTAACTTAGGATAGATGACAATCCTAAGTAGATGTTGTTGATGATAATAAAATTTAGATACCTAGGTCAATTTGGATAATAACTTTTAAAACAAAGTTCAAGGGATTTGGATGGCGAAAACGATGATGGATACCTAACCTAGAGATGCTCTCAAATGATGTACTTATGTGATTTAGATGATGAATGAATGACCTTGCAAGAATGCAGATAGACCAAATATCATATTGGGATTGGATCAGAGGACATGATAGGATTGATTCTAAACAAAGTCTAGGAGTTTTAACTAGAGGATGTAAGATGCTGACAATCAAATTTTTTTAGATTTGGGAGTTTTCAAAAATTGTCAAATTTTGCCATTTTAGTAACTGTACAGGCATATCTTTGAGAGTCTAGTTTTTTCCCAAAAATTACCTAAAACTAAGGTAGGATGAATTTCCAACTAACATACTAAGTTTGAGACATGTGTTCTATGTTATTAACAAAAATGAGTTTTCAAAAACTGAAAAAACAATGAGTTATAGAAAAGTGTTGATGACGAGAAAATGGGTGCTCAAAATGACTGAATAGAGGGTGAAAATAGTTGTCTGGAGGGAAGGTTCACCCAAATTAGGGCAGGTACACCCCTTTAGAGGGTAGGTATGCCCAAGGATATTCAATGAAAGATAGATGGGGAATGGATGATTAAAATAGGCGGATGGGTTCTTGGATCAAGGAGATGAATGCTCGGATCTAGGGGATGAATACTTAGAATGAGGAGATGAATTATTGGGATGGGGAATGGATGCTCAAAATGAGGAGAGAAAGACTCGAAATGAGTTGGATGATCAAACTGAGGAGACGAGCCTTCAGAATGAGCGAACTAGTGATAGAAATGACTAAATGAAGGGTGAAAATGACTATTTGGAGGGAAAATTTTCCCAAGTTAGGGAAGGTATGCCCCTTTAGAGGGTAGGTACACTGCTTTAGAGGTAAAGTACACCCAAGGATAGGTCAAGTTCACCCATTGGTGAAAGATAGGTAGAAGGGTGATTAGCTCAAGTAAACGGGTGCTCTAAACAATAGGATGAATGTTTAGATCAAGGAGATGAATGCTTGGGATGGCAAATGGATATCTGGAATGGAGGGAAAAATGCTTAGAATGGGCAAAAAAGTACTCAGAACAAGCAAATAGGTGCTTGAAATGGGCAAACAAGTGCTCAAAATGACTGAATGGATGATGAAAAAACCTATTTGGAGGGTAGGTCAGCCCAAGTTACCAAAGGTATGCCCCTTTAGATGGCAAGTACACCCCTTTAAAGGGAAGGTATGCCCAACTTAAGGGTAGGCTCACCCAAGGATAAGGGGGAGTTCACCTGTTTCGTAGAAAAAGGGCAGAAACTGATGCTCAAATCAAGTAAATAGGTGCTCAAAATGATAAGGTTCCTACTCTGAATGAGGGGATGATTGCTCAATATGATGAAAGGGTGTTCAAAATGGGGGGAATATTGCTCAGAATGTCCAAAAGAGTATTCAAAATGAGCAAAAGAGTGTTGGAAATGGTTGAATGAACAATGAAAAAGGTTGTTTGGAGGGAAGGTACACCCCAATTAGGGAAGGTACGCCCCTCTGTAGGGTAGGTACACCCCTTTATAGGGTAGGTATACCCCTCTACAGGGAAGGTTCACGCCTCTATGGGGAAAGTATGCCTATTTAGTGAAAAGTTTGAAATTTTGACATAAACAAGTTGAGGATTGACTGAGATATAGGGAAGGTTCGCCCCTCTGTACCAATATTGAACTTGACTTAGGTGAAAATAGTTATGGAAAAGGACCCAAATGACTACAAAAAGCAAGAAAAAAGAAAAGGTTGTCTTGAATCAATAGTAATTCATTGGTTTCACTTGAAGAAAAGAGTTCAAGCAACACAACCCTAAGATTTACTAGTAAAAGGGTATGGCCAACAAAGTCCTTAATCTAGGATGAACAAGGCATCTAGGGATTCCTCGATATACTCTTGGTACATGAGGCATAACCATGAACACCAACATGTCTACAAGCATTATTCAAGAACCCCATCAAAATACTTGGGGCTTAGACCAACTCTTCATGTCTATCTAAGTATCACCCTAGCTTTGATGCTCCACCAAACATGACAAGACTGGATTGGGGTATAGCTTTGGCTCTCCCCCCTTTGTATACCCCTTTGGTACACATGGTTGGGATTGTCCCTTGGGGTGATGAAATCCCCAAGCAGGTCCCACTAGAAAGAGAGCACTAATCATTTTCGGCTACTCCCTAGGATCACATGAAGTGCAACGGGAAAGTGTGGACGATGTTGTGCCCTCTTGGGTGACACAATGGACTTGCAAACACAAAAAACAATGGATTTGACACCCCCTAATTAAACTATGTGCCTAGATTAATTAGTGAAAATGATAAGGAAAGTATGCAAACCAATCATATTGCAAGACAAAATGTCATTTTTTTTTTATCTTTGTTCTTCATCAATCATGAAATAAGTTGCATGAATGTTACCAAAAACACACACTCACAAACAAATTATTTTAGAGTGTTAGAGTCTCAAAACAATGAAAACGGAAGCCAAAGTGAAGCTAAAATGACTATTTTACCTCACAAGAAGGCTCTGTCTGGGCAAGTTCACCCCTGTCTGGGGCAAGTATGTCCCTCGACAAGGGAAGGTATGCCCCTTTGTAGAAAATAGTTAGCAAACAACCTAGAAAAGAGATAAAAACAATAGTTTTACCTTGTAGGAAGCTCTAATTTAGGTAGGTTCACCCCTCCCCGGGTAGGTACACCCCTTTGTAAGGGAAGGTATGCCCCTCCTAGGAAGGTACACCCTTCTATAGGGGCATGTATGCCCATCTACAGAAAATAGTGGGTTTGGTCGCATGTCTACAACCTAAACTACAAAAACTCAAAAAGTAGCAAATATAAAAGATATGGACACATTCTTGGGTCCCACCGAGCATGCTATAAATGTGAACTAGTGATCTTGACCTACTCTAAGTGATGCAAAAAAACATGAAAAATAGAGGAAAACAACACTAACACCTCAATGATAAGCTTAAGGGAAAGCACAAAAGAAAGATAAAGATGAAATGATTATACCTTTTGTGTGTTGATCTCCTTGGTTGGCCCTTTATTCAGCTTATACATGCTCCTTTTTTATGGAAATATGATGAAAATGGATACAAGGTGAGTAATATGCAATGAAGAAGGTAATGGTAAAGGTGGATAAATGACAAAGTAAGATTGATGCAAGAAAATGGGGTTAAGTATGCAAAATGTGCTTAGTGATGGCTTGAGAATGGCTCAAAATTTTGATAGCATAAGGGTGCTAGAATGCTTAAGGTTCCCAAAAAGAGAGGTGATAAGTACCTTGGATAAGGCAAGGTCCACATGTAACTGATGTGACAAGTCAAAAATTATAGAAAACTATGACACATGTGAGTGATGTGACAAGTCAAAGATTCTAGAAGACTTTGACACATGTGAATGATGTGACAAGTCAAAGATTCTAGAACTTGCATGGGAAAGAGGAAAGCCTTGGAAGGATAAAAAGGAATTAAAAATTCCTTGTACGATGGGGAGTGTTGACCAAGGTACTGATTAGGCTAGCTAATCAATGATTAGAAGCCAACTTGCAAAAGTTGGAGGATGTGACACATCCTAATCAAGGATTAGAAATATGCACATCCCTAAAGATTAGGAGGTTGATTAACATTAATAAAAGGATGTGACATAAGATGAATTAAATAAATGTCATATTTATTTAATTCAATTGATGAAAGGGAAATTAAAGAGGGTAAGGTATTTAATTATTTAACTAGATACCCTAGGGATTTAGGAGAATTAAGGGTATTAATTATATAATAGCAATATTACCCAATTAACACAAATAAGGGGGTGTTTAGAAGAAAAGGGAAAAATTTGGACAAATGTAAGTGTCCAAATGTAGGTGTTTACAATATCCTTTCTATAAAAAAAAGTTATGCATGCCAAAGTAGACATCACTTTTTAAAAATGTTGTTTAGTAGAAAAAATAAGTTATTAAAAATTACATAAAAGGATTCACAATTTTTTATTTTTATTATTTTTTTAAATATAATTAGAATCTACACACAAAATCTCACAAATCAATAGTTTGATTAATCTTCAAATTCTTAATGGTTTAGCTGCTATAGGTGTAAGAAAGTGAAGATCTGGTGAAAAAAGTTGATTTCAATGTGAAGTTTGGTCAGTACAGTTAATATTTCTAAGAATATGGTAATGTATTCAATAACCAAACAAATTTCTATCTGGTATCACTTTCTAAGAGAAAATTTTGTAGAACAAGAGGTTAGATTGGAGTGTGTCTACCAAGGATTAGATTGTAGATATCTTCACTAAGATGCTTTCAAAGGATACTTCTAAGTATCTCTAGTAGAAGTTAGGGTTATTACCCCTCATTGTTTTAACTAGATGGATAAATGGCGCATCTATCTAGGAGGATAAATCCATGTCATATATTTTTCTCTTGTATTGATGTGTGCTATCTCTCAGGGGGATTTGGTAGTAAGGGGGAGTTTTTAATTAGATGAGCAGGTATTTGGTTGGTTGTTGGTGTTAGGGGGGCTGGTATAATTGTTTGAAGAATTTTTGTAGGTGTGGTGGACCTTTATCCTTGATCTCAAAAGGGGAAAGTGAGAAGGTGTGTGTTGCCATCAATTACAAAGGGGGAGATTGTTGCATATTAATATATCCTAGTATATATTAAATATTATATATTGATTTATTATATATTATATGTATGTGAGTTTGTTGTTTGGAATTGGTTGTCATTGTTGGAAACATTAAATTTGGGTTGTCATTGATGTATGATGATTTATTGTTGATGTTCATGATTTGTTTTCATGCCTTGTCTAATGTTAATGAAAGAAGTATTGGGTATGGTTGTTGTCAATAGAGTTGATATCAAAGATGATATATTAAGATGAGGATTAGAAGCATTAAGATGAGGATTAGAAGTGATACTATTGGTGGAGATATGTTTTTTATGGTTTATAGTTTGTTGTATGCTCTCTCCTATTGTTCTTGATGAATTATGTGTTGCTTCAAGCTATTTTTGGCCTCCACAAGTTATTCCAAACTTTCATTTTAGGAAGGTGTTGTGAAAGAATGTTTGGGAGAATGCTCTACATTCCTCCACTACTGGAGACATGGTCTTGTGGTTTGGGATTCACCTTTTTTTTCTCTATTTTCATTGCAATCCTATCTTTTAGGTCACCAACATTGTTGAGGAGGTTTCTTTTAATTATAGAGGGTTGGCAGTTTTGTGGGTTGTCTAGATTGGTCCAAAAAATGCTTGGCATTTCTCTTCATTGATGTCTCTAGTTCTATTGCTTGGAGAAAATAATTTCAGTGTCTGAGCAATGTCTTAGTTCAAATTTCATGTGTTGAAATGGTTTTCAAGTTGATATGTTAATGTTATATCTCATGGTTGTGCATTCTATATTTCTATAATGAAGTGTTATGCTCTTGTTTGGTTTGTGGTGACTATTTGTGGCATGAAAGTATGAAATAAGTATCTTGTTCAAAGTGATGTTGGATATTCAAGGAACATCTATTTATGATCCAAACATCATTAGTTGATTGATTTTGGTGTTGCATTGTGTTTGAGTTGGTCTTCTAGGTAATTTATGGATATCTAGCTAACAAGGCTTATTATCTTGCTTGTACTATGTGTTAGAGGTTTTGTGCTAGCATATTAAGTTATGTTAAGGTGTATTTGGGTCTTGATCTATCTTGGTTAGAATTTTATTGAGTGAATTTAGTTGAAGATATGTTTTTGGGATGACTAGTATTGTGTTACAAATTTTATCTACATGTTTCCTTGTTACCGACTTGGGTTGATGTGGGCTAGTATGTGAGTTGTTTGGGATCATATTGAAAGATGTAATAAGATTATTTTTGTTCCTCTCTATCTCTTGGATAGGACCACACTATGTTTTTATGGCCAACTTGTTGAGATAATTGTTTGTCTTCTTTTTGGGCGACCTGATTGATGTTTTTTTTTTTCTTGCAATGGATATAGATGGAAGATCTAATCAGTTGTACAAGGTAAGAGTGTGGAATGTATTGAAGATCAAGTAGAAGTGTAAAAGTGTGTGGAAAATAGAACCTAGATGTGCTTTAACACCTCAGTTAGCAAAGCGAATTGTTGATAATTGTTGTAAATTCTATATCTTCATGTATCCTACTCTGAGATAGTTAATCTCATCGGGTCCTTATATCTTTTCTTGGAGTGATGTGCTTTAGTATGAAATTCCTTTGTATCTCTCCCTAAGGTTCTACACCTTATTTTGGAATTCCTTTTAGTAGTGATCCTTATTGTAACTTTTATAAGTAGTGAGCTTCATATACTATGAGTTAATTCTCATTATGCTTTTTCCCTCTTTGGGTTTTCCATGTAAATCTGGTGTTATCTTGTGGATGTGTGTTCCTTGTTTCATTTTTCATTTTTGTTGAAATGGTTAAGGGTTGAATTGCTATATATTTTATTGTTGAGGGTTGGTTACCTTGTTAAGGAACTAAATTTCTTTATCTTTCTTTGTTGTTAATCTATTTGAGGGTTTTCAATCGAGTAAAGAAGTTTAAGTTTGCAGAAGAGTATGTTTTGAAAAGACTTATTCAACCCCCCTTTCAGTCTTTGGGTGTGTTCAATATTTTTATCATTTTATATCTTCAAATCCTTTTTCTTACATTTTCCACATGACCTATATGTATACTAAACCTAACTTTCATCATAACATACCATATATTGAGGTTATAAATGACATAAAAGTGAAACAACTGAATATGAGAGATGAATGGAATTCTTAGATAACATTAGTCTTTATCATTTATAACTATATTTTATGCTTCATATTTTAGGTTATCCTAAGTTTATGTTCATATGTCCATGTTCCTAGTTAGCATGTGGGTGACATAAATATGCTCAGTAGTGCATGCTAATACAAGTGATTTTAAAAATTTGTTGTGTTATTGATCACATTTATTCCTCATTCTTTTATTTCATTTATATTTGGGAATTTTTTATTATTCTATGTATGTTGTAATCTCCCATACCAATTCTTCCATTTACCTTATTGGTTGTTATATTTTGGTCTTTTTTTATTACAACTTATTTGGTGCTCTCTTCACACTTCCTTCACCTTCTATATTTGGTTTCATTATTATCTTCCCAAATCATAGATTCATTTTGGATTCCATTTTCCTTGTATGACATATATCCTCTTATTCGTGTTTATATCATCTTTATTCCTATTTATTATTTACCATTGCGTTATTCTTTTATTTCTACTTGGGATTCTCACATGCCATTTTTTCATTACTATATCATTGTTTTAAGGTAATAATGAAGTCCCCGATCATGTGCACTAATTTTTTCCATATCTTTAGCATACAAAATTACATTTGAGGAAAAAAATTCCCTCCCCTCTTTATACTTTGGAGCTTTATGGCTACATTTTTCAAGTTACATCAATGACATCATTCCATCCCTCATACCTGTGTCATGGAAAAATGGACCCTTTTCTTGACATGGGATTAATTCATGATAAAATGGACTTAATGAGGTCTTAATCTAGTGTTGTGAGGCATTTTATGTGTCCAAACTAGGTCTTGGACCCTTGCAAATCAAATAACATGTGTTTATTAGTGTCTTGTAATAGTGTTGTAAAGTCTTGTAAGATGCTTTCATACTTTTCTAGACTTAATAAACCTATTTCACCCTAATTAAACATTATAAAATATATTTAATAACATTATCACATCAATTTAGAAGGCTTTTAAGATAAATTTAATGATAAATTAGTGTTGTAATGTGTCTTGCACATTCACATTGATTTTTGTGCCCTTCTAGGCTATGTGGACCAACTTTTAGTGTTTGAAAGTGTATTTAATCACACTTTAAAATTGATTTATGTGTCCCAAGACCTATTTAACATTTACATCATCACTAATAGGTCCCTAATGACCCATATTGTGCATCTTAAGGCTTTAATTGATCAAATACCCAACAAAGTTGCATTCTAGACCTTATTTCCAAATTCCTCCAGTTCTTAGGTGTCAAAATGGCCCCTATGGGACCCATTCACCATGCATGGTGAATCATTCCCCTCCATTTTCCATGTGTGGCAAATGAGTCCTATTTTCCCCCCATTTTGACCTTTGAGTGGGAAAAAGTGAAATTTAAAGTTTATTTTCACTTCATGTCGGCCTGTGATGAGGTATTATTGGGTACTAAGGCACAATTTTCTATAAATAAGTATTTTATCCTCATTTTTAAATCTCTTAAAATCCACTATCTCATTCACACATCTCTTATCATTAATTCATCATCTATCATCTCATCCAAGACAAGCAAGGTAGGGTTTCTTCATTATAAGTCATCAAGTTAGCTTTCTAAAGCATTCAAGGGCTGAATTTTCATGTATTTTTGTGTAATTTCAAGATCTATCATCATGGAAAGGTAATAAATTCAATTTTTCATTATTTATTACATTCTTTCATCCTTTTGGTTTAATTACCTAAACAGGGTTTGACCAAGGCAAACCCCCATGCCCTAACATTCAACAATTTCTAAATTTCGTCTTGTTTGTATCCAAATTTAGGAATCTTTGAGGTTTAAGAATCATTGGAGGTCAAGTTGTAAAGTCATTCAAGTCATCACTTCATCATTCAAGTCAAAGAATCAACAAAAAAAATCATTTTCAGACTTGAATTTGACAGTATCCAAATCAGACACCTGTAGAAGATAGAAGTAAAAATCTAGACCTACAAAATCAAGTCTTGACTTTGTAGATTCCTATAGGAGGACTGATTTTCCATGCATGGAGAATTAGTCCCACCTATAGACCTAAAAACTAAATTTATTAGAATTCAACTCTCAGCATTCAAAAACCTATTTCCAAAAGTTTTCACCAGAAGCAAGATTGATTCGCCATCTATGGTGAATCAGTCCTAGTAGCCATCAATAGTGTTTTATGAGACATTCCAAAACCTTCTAGTAACAAAAATCTACCTCCAGGTGCACTCTGTTCAGTCTCATTAATTTATGTTTACTAGTTCATTCTTGCATAACATAATGTGTTTTCAAACAAGTCATATTTCCTAGGTTGTGTATGTTTAATCAATCAACTAGTTCACATAGCTACATTCAAATCATCTCATTTAGCTCATACAACATCACACACATCCTAATTTGAGTGAATCATTAGCATTTTTGGCCCTATCTCTCTCCTTTTAGGTGAAAACCCCTAGAAGTGCAAGAGTAGCATTAGGGTCCCAAAAATCTATGTTTCAATACCATTTGTAATTTTTTATACGTAAAGGATCACTATTCATTTACCTTTCCATTACATCTTTTACTTTATGAGCTTATTTTTTATACTTTTTCCAAATATGGGTATTTATCTATCCATATGATTTTATGGTCACATTCATAAATATTAATTAGTTTTACCTTAATACTTATCAATTTCACATGATTTGTACATTATCACTTATATCATTTGTTATCATGCCATTTTAGGCTATCTTATTTGATAATGCTACTTTAGCTATCACATCATATTGACATCATTTAAGTTACATTGGGGGAGCATTGAACATCCATCCTTTTCCATTTTAGTCATTATTACCATATCTTTACGTATAGGATGCAAAAAGCATTATCCTATACATATTTCCACTTTATTACATCATCATTCTCATGAGAGGCATCTTATTTGGTAAAATATGTCAAATGGTGATCTCACATGACCCATTTGATCTCACTTGGGATCATTGAGCATTTCCCTTTATCAAATTGAGGGTACTAAAACTTCCCGTTTATCATATTGGGAGCATTGATCATTCTCATTTGGGATAATTGTGCTTCCCTCTTTATTACAGTTGTGGTGAAATCAATCCTTCCCATTTGGAAGCACCATGATTTCTCTTTATATATTATCTCTTTTTGGTCATATCTTCATATATGGGAGCATCAAGCTTCCCCTTTATTATGGTATAATTTCATTGCACTTATATGGGTGTTTTGGGCCACTAAGGGTTGCACTGGACAATAATTTTCCTATGTTGGGAGAAACATTATTATCCATTGCTATCATCTCGAAGCATGTATTTATCATTCTCATCTTTCAAGACATGTATATGATAGTTACATATTGAAAATCATTAATTTGTATGCTTATATGATTACATGACAATACATGCTTACATATTTGTAAGATTAAATATAATTTTCATGTAACATTTTTCCCTCTCCTAGAAATTACTCGTATCCTATGGATACAATAAGTTTTTAAATAGGCATATCTTGTCATTATTATTCTCATGTTTAGATCTTTAAATATTGACAAGTTCTTATAGAGATTCATCCTTTATTCTTACAGTGATTATATGGAAGGTGAACATTAATGATCACATCCTCATAAGGCTAATTACATTATATGGACCCCATAGTGATATCGTTTGATTGTATGGGATATACCTACATGCACATTTATGAATGCTACATACTTTTAGATGCATAATTATTCTAGGATTCACATGCACCTTAAAATGAAAGAAAAAAAGTAATGGTAAAATTTGTATTATCATGTTGTTTCCTATTTAGGTTTTTGCTTATTGTAAGGGAGTGTTGTTTCTCACGATTGGTTTGTAGTCATAGATTTCTTCATAGTTACAAGCTCATATCACCTAAATTCAAATTTAACTAACTTATTTTCATTACCTTTCCCACCAACTAAACACAAATCTATGCAATTTATTGGTATATCATTGTATGTAAAGACATTCATACATTATTTCTAGTCATATCAAACTCTTCAAGCACTATTCATATATCATGTGTACAAATACTTTAATTAATGTACTAAAAGGAATATGGCTTTGTGTAAATATTTTAGGAACATTTGAATGGTTGAAGATTGCTTTCATTTATTTTTCCAGCGATGTTTCTTAGGGTAGGACTAAGAGAACAAGTCCTCTTGTTACATACTATTAGCCATACAAAATTATTTACAAACAACACTATTCCATTAGATATCAAAATGACAACCAAGCCAAGTTGATCAAGTGAACTAAAAGAATAAAATTCTGCAAAACACATAATACAAAGTCATGGATGTGGGACAAGATCATAGTTGCAAATTCCTTCTTAATCATGAAACTCATTCCTGCATAGTGTAAATAGAACATTTTGACTCCAAAATTATTACTAATCTATCATTTACTATTCTCAATGTCAAAACATATTGTATTTGAATTTGAACTCATATTAGATTCAAATCCACAATAATATTTATACATTCATCAATTATAAAACTAAATACTATTATTTCTATTTATGCATTTCAAATTCCTAACACAAAATTTTAAATTTCAATTTTTAATTAACTAATCTAAATTTGTTTTCTTACATATACATTTTATTAAATTGTCTTAAAACAAACTTTAAAATTTTACTTTTCTTTACACGATTAGATATTAGATAATTAAAGTTCTAAAACTTAATTCGATACGAAGAATGTTAGAAAATTCATTAGGTATGAGCTGTAATAAAATATGATATGATATTATTAGGCTTTAACAGTATTTCCTTTCAACACATAAAAGCATTGAGCATTTTCTCAGAAGTTTGAAGAAAGAAGGCACTCTGAATTTCTACCAACAAAAGCTTCGGAAAGTCTTTGCTGTATCCCTCAACAGAGACTACAGCGGTCAGAAAAAATGATAGAATGAGTGACATGACTGAAGATTATGACATCTGTTAAGTGTCAACAAAATTTTGTAAAGTTTTCCCTCCTTTTTTCGAACGTCTTCTTTGTGGACGTGACAGTGATAGTGAATGCCGTGCTGACCAAGGAAAGTTATCATGTTTTCAGTTGACATAGAAAGGTCTTGTGGTATGAAAATTAAATGAAGGAAGAAGTTGTTCAGTATTTTCTGTCTTATACAGAAAATTTTTTGTTTTATCAAAACTATATGAAGGAAGAAAGTATTCAGTATTTTTAATCAATAATGAAATGTTTGTATCTTATGAAAATTAAAAGTAGTAGTCATTTGAATTTTTTATCAACACAAAAAAGTCTTGTCGTTTGTCAAAATTAAATTAAATGAAGGAAGAAGTTGTTCAGTATTTTCTGTCTTATACAGAATTTTTTTTGTTTTATCAAAACTATATGAAGAAGAAAGTATTCAGTATTTTTAATCAATAATGAAATGTTTGTATCTTATGAAAATAAAAAGTAGTAGTCATTTGAATTTTTTATCAACACAAAAAAGTTTTGTCGTTTGTCAAAATTAAATGGAGAAAAAAATATTCAGTACTTTGTAGAAAAGTCTTATCATATTAAAAAATGAAGGAAGAAGTCATTCAATATTTTTTATCAATAGAGAAAATTTGTATTCAACATTGTCTGCATTTAACATTTTCTATCAACACAAACTTTGGAAAGTGTTTGCCTTATCAAAATGAAATAAACAAATCTAGATTACTTCTTCCGTTCCTTTGCCAAAAATCTATTACGCCATTCGTTTACTTCACATGGTTACTAAATGTCTATTGACCAAGGGTTATACTAATTGAATAACGTTGTAATCAAACATCTTGTTTTGATTTAATTATATAAATATCAAATTTAAGAAAAAAAATCTATTGGTGGAATTTTATATGATCTTAAAATTAATGGAATTGGTTTAGTATAGAAATAAAGTAGGAAATTTTTTTATAAAGGAAACATATATAATTATATCATATATTTAAGTTAAATATAAATATAAATAAATTTAAGTAATAATGATTATAAAATTGGTATTAGAAAGGGTTTTACTCATCAAAGTTACTCCATCCTTCATCAAGAAGGTATTTTCCTTCTTCTGCTAGCTCTTAATTAGTGAGAGTGATGTCTTCTCTCTATAAGGACTATCTTATAGATATAAATCTTGAACACAAGGCATAATTTGAGCACTCCTTGGTGTTAAAATGGTAAGCATAATGTGAGAAAAATTTACTTAGCCACTAGGCATCTAACCAAGCCATTAAGAGGATGCAAGAGAGAAAAAATAGATGGTGACCATCCACCTTGATGAGTAGTAGGCAAAGCCTAGCCAATAGCAAAAGAACCTCTTCAAAAATTATGAGAGTGGCACTAAGAACTTTGAAGGATATTAAAAGTAATAGTATCAAGAAATTATTGACACAATAAGAGAAATTAAGAGAAAGTATAGTTTTTCTTATATATTGAAAGTTTCCACTCTTCATTTTGTCATCATTATGGAGGCTCTTCTCAAATTAGGGTATGGAATTGACATTGAATATCTTCGACATTCATAAAGTTTTATCTCTTCAATATGCATTTGTTATAGAGAGTGTTCTTGAATTGGGATAAGTCACTAGAATTAAATACATTTGATATATCAAATATTTATTTTTAGTTTCCCTCTTAGTGTAGTCACAGATGGAAGATCCAGTAAGAATTATCTAATCATGCAATTTAGTGTCAACACAATGGAAATAACATAAGAAATATTCTACAAACATAGATCTTTATTGAATTTCCAATCTAGCATGCATCATGTGCCTCATGGGTGAATAACCAAATCTCAGAAGCCTACCATAAGGGCATTCAATATTACAACTAGCCAAAGGCCTCATTATAGTCCCATAACAAGGAATGCAAACTTTTTGAACTCTAAATCATAAAATCCTAAACTAATCTACCGATGACTGATTACAATGAACTATAAATGACCTTAAATATGATTCTCCAACTCCAATAAAGTTTTTGTTAGCCTTAAGGGTTTACAAACTTGATATATGATCAAATGTGAAGGTCAACCTTAAAACATGAAAGATAATCCTTCACAAAATGAAATGTATTGTGAATCTCCAATAAAGATCCCTTTGGATCCACAATGCATTTATGATGTCCCATTAAGTTTTGCACACTCCAAAATATGTCCTCAACATAAAATATGGATGAATTTAGCCCTAAATACTCTAACTATGAATTATAGTAAAATTATGAGAGTGATAACTTTTGGTAGATGAATGAAAATGAGCTGAAATTTTGATATAATATATATGACCTAGAGTAGATGCGATATCATACTCCACATGTTGATAAATTACAATGTGGTGGAATTCAAAATGAAATGCTAAAACTGCTGCAGACTGAAATGTAAGAATTTTTTTTTTTGGTTGTTTCTTTACAAGCAAGGATGCTTCTGCATCAAACACCTGGGATTGGAAGAAACGTGAGTCTCTCACTTTCTAGGGGCTAGAGGAAAACCAAAGTCATCCACCTTGGCCTTAAATCCATGATGAGTCCTCCACTAGTCTATCTTTCCACTTCACCATATATTCCTTGTACTATTTGTTCCTAGTGCTTCTACCATTTCTGGTGTCCATGATCTACTCAATCTCCTCTAGTGGTTGATGTGGTAACTACTCCTTCAAATAAACTTCGATGTTACTACCACTTGACTATACTTAATGATACTCATAGATGCCTCCAATGTTGAAAATAGGTGATATACACAATGTCTCTGATAAATCTGCTTCATATGCTTCTCCATAATCAAACTTCCTTAGAATATTACAAGGTCCAAATTTCCTCATCTTCAAATTGTTTTATGTTCCAACTAGAAATCTATCCTGTCTAAGGTATACCATCACTTCATCTCCAAAAAAATTTCCTTATGTCTCCTTTTCTCATTTTCCTTCTTATAATTACTATTCATGTCCTTCAACTACTTACAGACTTGATTATACAATGTCTCCATGAAGTCTACAAACTATCCTACCTCTGCCCTTCTCTTATTGTCGATATTGATGTCTCTAAGCTCTATAGAGATGTAGTCATGTCACAATATCAAATGGTTTCTTCCTTATACTTCGGTTCATTGAATTATTATATGCAAATTCTACTTGTGGTAGAACTAAATCATATTTTTTTTGCAACAAAAAACCTTAGCAGGTTGCCCAAAATTCTATTTACTACATCTATTTTTCCATTTTTTTTTGGATGATATATGCCAAACTAAACTTTAGATTTTTCTTCATCTTCTTCAACAATATCTTCAATGGGTTTGGCTAAACCACATTATATGTTCAACTGAATATCTTCAACAATATCTTCAATGGGTTTGGCTAAACCACATTATCTACAAATGGTAACGACTTCATCTCTCCGACGAATGCAAACTCAACTTCATCTCTTTAAAGTTCATCAACCCAATTTACATATCGAGCACCAAGTTTGTCAAATTCGAATTTTGCAGAGTTCAAAATGCATTTGTTTGTTAAATTTTTAAACCCTAAATGTGAAATTTTTCAAATTTTTTGAATTGAAACTACGTTTGCTTAAAAGTTTCTAAAGTCTTTTCAACATACACTATTTCTATGATACATTTCTACTCTATCAAAAAATTAACATGCCCTGTCTATGCTTCCACATTTTGCATACATTTCTACCAAGGCACCTCCAATTTATTTGAGGCATTATATCAAATAGTTCATGGTAATTTTTGATGGAGTATGATAGAAATAGTTTTTCCATTGTATGCACCCTATATCAAACAATTCATTAAAAAATTTATTTTGAAGCATTATATCAAACAGTTCATGGTAATTTTTGATGGAGTATGATAGAAATAGTGTTTCCATTGTATGCACCCTATATCAAATAGTTCATTAAGAAATTTATTTGAGGAATTATATAAAAAACACTATTGGAAATTTATTTGAGGCATTATATAAAATAGTTCATTAACAAATTTATTTGAGAAATTATATCAAATAGTTCATGATATAAAGTTTAGGGTATATACAATGGAAACTTGGATAAAATTCTTCATATTTTTCCTTTGAGTCTTATTACATTACTCCAAAAATGGTTGGTGAACTAAATGTATGAATCGAAGAATAAATTTAGAGGAAAGAAACTAGATTGTTTGAATGAAATGTATAATAAAATAGTTCTATTAGGATTAGAAGGAATGAAGGTATTATTAAATTTTCTAGTATTAGGAAAATATAAAAATATGTCCACTCTACTATATATATATATTTCAAACTATTCTTCATATATCCATGTTAAAAGTATTCAAAATTAAATTACATAAATAAACTTTAAATTTGTAAAAGGAAATAAATGACTTTGACTAAGAGAAAATATTTAAAATATAGCTATCCTCTTTGCAAAATCCAATTTGATTTGAGATATTTATGGACAAAAAATATGGATGAGCATGAGGTAAGTAAGAAAGAATAACCTTAATTTATATCTTCCCTCTTCAAATAATTTCATGTTTAAAGATATTCTTAAGGCATATCCAAATATTTGAAACTATAATCTTAAGTAATCCATGCAATCTCACAATCTCCTTGAAAAATAGATCAACAACATGCACAACATCATTAGTCTTCTTACACAATTTAATGAAAGGTTCCATTTTAGAAAAAAATTCTACTACTACCATTATAGAATCAAAACCTCTATGTTCTTGTTAATACCAATATTCAAAATCCATGGTTATATCTTCCCAAGGTCTTTCTTGTACTATCAAACGTTTGTACAATCTAGTATTCTAACTAATCCCTTTCGCTACTTGAAATTTTTTGTAACTCTGAACATATAAATCCTAACATCCTTAAATATCAGGGGCCAAAAATAATGTTCACTCACAAATGCTACTATTTTACATCCACTCCAAAATTTATTGCTAATCCTCCACTATGCTTCTTCTTAATCATGTTCTCCCTCATTGAGCTCCTCAGAATACACAACTAATTTCCTTTGAACAACATGTCTTATTGAATGAAAAAGTCCAACCATTGGCTCTGGTTTGTCACTATTGGTTCCTTTCATGCTTTATAGGCTTCAAAAAAATATGGATCATTCTCATACATGTGCTTCAATTCTTTAAAACCTAATACTTCTACCCTCATCTCTATTAGAAAATTCCTTCTTCTACTTAATGCATCCACAACTTTGTTTGACTGGCCACTCCTATGCTTCAACACAAATGTATAATTCTCAAGAAATCAACCCACCTTATATGTCTTTGATTCAACCTTCCTTGACAGTTCAAATACTATAAATCTTGATGATCAGTGTACACCACAAACTCCTTAGGAAAAAAATAATGTCTCTACTTCTTCAAAGCTTGAATTATGATGTAGAATTCCTAATCATAAAATAAATATATTCTTTTGGTATCATTAAAATTATCACTAAAATAAGCTATAGGTCTCCCTTCTTGATTCAACATGGCTCCTATTGTATCTCCACTTGCATCACAATCAACTTGATGTACTTTATCAAAATCAGATAATGCTAACAGTGGCTTCTCCATCACCTTTTGCTTCAACATTTCAAAAAAAATTTGTACTCCAAATTTCTACTTAATGTCCTTCATATCTTCTCTCATTATTTATTTCATAGGTGTGCAAATGCTACTAAAGCTTTTGGGGAATTTCTAGTAGAAACTAGCTAATCCATCAAAATATCTTACCTCTCTAATGTTCACTGGTGTAGGCCACTCCATTTTCAATCCTTTAGAAAAAATAACAAAACCCAACTACTCCAACTTTTTCTTCATAAAATTACACTTCTTAACAGTAATCAACAACTTCTCCTCTCTCAATCTTTGCAATACTTGTCTGATGTGCCACAAATGTTTTTCTCTAGTCTTAATACTAAAATTAGAATACCATCCAAGTAAACAAAGAAAAAATTACCCAAGAATTTTTTTAATACCCCATTCATCAATCTCATGAAATTATTAGGTGCATTGGTCAATCCAAAAGTCATTACTAACCATTCATACAATCCTTCATTAGTCTTAAATGAAGATTATCTTGAGTTAGAAGAAATAGAGGAGCCCAAAATTATAATTTTTGTTTTGATTTAATTTGGAGGGATATTCACTAATTGAAGGAGATTATATTTCTTTGTATTTTTTAATTCTTTCCTCTACCCTTGGAATATTGAGCAATCAATGATTGGCTCTTAGAACTAGGAAGTGCATCCATATGAATTAATGTGACATACTCCCTAGTAAGATGCTCACAAACCAAGTTGAAGAGAAGTATTAAAATCTTTCCCAAAGGAATCCATGTTAGAATATAATGTAGATGAAAACCCCCAAAAAGGACACTTTAACTTTGATAGAATCAATAAAATACATTATTTATCAAATTTCTCATGCCCACATCCTCTTAATTATAAAAAAAGAAATTTGAACTTTGTAAGGTAATCTTGAATGGTAAGAAAAAATTTAGAGATATTGTTATCGAATCTACCTCTAGTTGCAATATTTAAAACTCATTTATTGTATCATACAATCCATAAGTTTTTTTCCCAAATTCGCTTGTGTTTTACACTTTATAATATAAAAAAACAAATTATTAGATTTATGTAATCCTATGATCCCCTTTGATTCATCTAACTTATTTCTATGAGAATTATTTCAATTTTTTTTTATAAATTATAGTTTTATTTCATTTAAAACATTTTTAAAATTCTTTTAAATTATAGTAGTTGTGATAATTTTAAATTTGATGAGCAATAATAGTGTTGAGTGAGGAGCTCATTAGTTCTTAGTTCTTCCATGAATAGAAAAAAACATGAAGAGAAAAATAAAATAAAATAGCTTGAGCATTTAAATTGTACCCTACACCCCCATAATTTATTAAATCTACATTTACAATCCCTCAATATATTATAATGAATGGTTTTTACAATTTGTACAAGTGAAAAGCTCAAACATATTGTTATAACACAGTAATTTTTACAAATTATAGAAAAAATCTTGCAATTTTTTTTTTTAAAGTACCACATTTTTTATTTTTTATTAAAAATTTATGTCTATTGTAAAAATAGAATGCACCATCTACCTTTATTTTGGTAAAACTAGAAAAAATGGTAAAATATACAAAAATCAGGTGCCTATACCATAATGAAGTTCATTGAGTTGGTTTTCCAATGACTACTCATTTGCAAAAATATAATAGCTTAACATAAAGTTTTTATCCATTAAAAAATAGCTCCTTTTAGACCTAAATTTGAGGCTTGGTCACCCATGGGTGGTGCCAGTGGATTGAGCGATGAATTGGTAGTGATGGATGATGGAGTTATTAGGGATGGCACGTTGGTGGAGCAAGGTACCTAAGCCACATGGCTCGAAGGTTTTGTTAAGTGCTTAGTTAGGCATTGGGTGCTAAGGGATTAACTCTTAGGAGCTTAATCCTAGCACCTAAGAATTGGTGTTAAAATCACTTGACACCATTGGAATTAGGTAATCCATGCTAGTTGATATCAAAACAACCCTTGCAAGCTCTGTGACACTACAAATATAGCTAGTACAAGGGTTTGTAGACCTTAATATAATGCCTTTCTAATTTTATTTATAAAAAAAAACTTTATGTGATAGAAAAAGGTAGACCACAATTATTTTGTGTCAATGATACGACCGATGATACTAATAGCTATGCAAGTGGTTGTCTAACAAGGCAGGAGGCACAAAATAATAAATCTAATAGTAACTGAAATATGGTATGTTTATTGTTGATCCATATAGATTTGACCCTTCTCTAGAATCAACTATGGGGTCAAATCTAGTCCAAGATGCTTCCAAGAAAACTTATTTGTAGAAAATCTTAAAATTTAGGAAGGGGCTTGCTGCATTCAATACTTTGATACCATGTTGAATTATACAACCAAGATCAAATCTATAACACAAAATAACCTTCCACACACAAGAAAGAAGAAAAATAAAATATATGGTGTTCTACCAATCAAGAATTTAAACAAAAATGCAATATTCACAAGATGCATAATTTATAAGAGAATCCTTTCTTATAAATTCAATATAAGACCTAAAATGAATAGGATTAATATGTGTCATAATTATATGCAATGAGGCAAAAAGAGATCTAGGTATACTCTAGAAGGTAACTCAGTAAAATTAAGAAATAAGTGTGATAGGACCTAGAAGGAATCCAATTAGGGAATAACCATTTTCATAGTCTAACTGTGTCACCTCTCCACCAATACTTCTAAAATTAACTTGTGTGCCCTGATCTATACCATGTGTATGATGTACCACAATACAATACTCCATATAGCCCTAGTCCATATCATCAAACTATGTATTCAAATATAGCACACATGATCACCTCTCCTAAGTAATTAGTGAAGAATAATTTTCCCTACATCTAGTTAGAAACCATGTCAAATCATACCAAAATCAACATTAACCTATTCTTCTATGCATGTGATACTATATGCAGAAATATGCTAAAATAATGAAATGCATGTCTCCCTCTAAATAAACGCGTTGAAACATGCACATGCCTCATGGTGAATGTACATGCTTCATATGTCAATTCCCAATACATGCACTAATTTTGGATATACCCTAAGATTTTCACATGCATCACTTTACCTATAAAAATGTTACCTTTGATGTATACACCAAAATTCTTTGCATCTATTATGTAATCCCATGCATGCATTGTATTCTTCCACACCCATGCTAACAAATGAGTTTCATAGTTTAGCATTTGCACTTTCCTAATTTTTCACCCTAGCAATGCCCAAATGTACCCTAAGCTTACACACTTCATACATAGAAATTCTCCCACTAGCACAAGTTTTCTATACTACTTCAATTTCTTTACGCAATGATGATCTAAGAGTATAGTCTCCATCTTCTCTCAACTACACAATCTTCTATACTCTCCATTCTCTAAGGGTTGAGGGACCCCCTAGCCCTATTTATTCACCACCAACACCTAATTTTTCCCCTCTAATAAAAAAAATCACCCTCTTTCACAATTTTCACCCCATTTCTCTACAATTCAAACTTTTCATCTATTCTATTGTTGCTCCCCATTTTTCCTCCACTATCCTATTATTCTCCTAGTTTCTTCTTTTGAGATCCCGCCTATGCAATTTTAACTTGACTAACCTCTCAAGGGAACACCATCACACCATGATACTAGAATCATTTTCTCCAATTGGTTGGGGCATATAACTACCCTTTTCACCTCAAAAGTTCTATACCTTCTTTTCTTTGAAACAATATTACTTCTATTGATTCACAACATCTCAAAGTGGGGTAAAATGTAGATACTTAATTGTGTGTTGACCTTTCTACCATCATCTATACATCACACACTATCACTTTTAAATTCATTAAATAAATTATATTTATTTTAAAATAAATTATTCTAATTTTTCTATGAACATCAATTGAATAATTTAAATTTTTAATTAACTAATCTAATTCTTCTTCTAGTATTAATTGAATAAATCAATATTAATTATTCAATTAATCAATCATTCATATAATATTCAATTTTAAGTAAATACATAAATTATTTCTTTCTTTAAGCTCATCATGCTCATTCACAAAAATATATAAATAAAATATTTTTACAACTCTCTTTTTACATCCTAATAATGGATCATGGAGAGTGATCCAAAACATTGATGCAAACAAATCTCATGCAATTGAATCCATAAACGACACACACTATTCAATATGGATTGTGGAAGTATGATGTCTTTAAATTAAATCTATTTATTTAATTCCCCATTTTCCCCTGACATCATCAATAAAATAAAACTAACTATTTAATCTACCTTGTCATTTTCACAATTCAAATCATGATTTATCTAGTCAAATCTTGCCTAATTTCCCATAATTCACATATGTCCAAAAAAAGGACCTTGCATGTACATTAACCCATCCTTCTTAGTTAAACAAAAAATCTCATTTTATCTCATCCATTTATTTTATTAGGAATATCTTCACCCTTCACATATATAAAAAAATAAATTTTGGTATTCCAAAAATGTTCTTTTGATCCTTTTGAATCATGGAGCTCATTTTGTGCACCAATTACAATGTGTCACTTGGAGGTCTCTCATGGCTCCAAACCTCTTAAACAATCTCCACCCTTGATATTAAAAATCAATTCCATCCATTGATCAATCCTCCCTCAAATCTATAAATAACACCTCTTGTACTCTATTTTTATATATTTTGCAATGAATGCAATTTTATGTTACTAGTGTGAGAATCCACATACTACACATCTCTCATGAAAAAAATTGAGTACATCTACACACTTTATTTTTATCAAGAGGCCTCCAAAAGACTTTTTTCTAGTCCTCATCTTGGGTGCACTTGTCTCTTAAGTGCAATCAAAGGTTACAATTGAGAATGATATAAAGGTTTAAAATTTTTTGTTTAAGTTTTCTATTTAGGTTCCTTGTTTACTTGATCAAAGTAGGGAACATAATCTTAAGGTGTGTTATCATAGCATGCATTAATAAATTAACACTATAAGGAGGTCCTAAACAAAAAATAAATTAAAAAAATAGGAGGCATATACTAAGAACTTAAAGTTGTAGAATTTCATTTTCTTAAAATTGATTTACTTTCATTATTAAAAAGAGTAATTGCACTACTAAAAGAGTGCACATAATATGGCTATGTATCAATTGAGCCATAACATTCTTGCATTATAATATGATTAGCTTATTTTGAAAACTATTTTAGTAGATATAGTGCATCATGTGGCTATAGAGGATGTTATGAAAATAATCATGAATTTTGAGTAACTAGATAAGAAACTAAAGTAGCTAAAGTAGTTACAAATCTCATTAATAAAACAAGTCCAATGAAAATTGGAGGATTCATTAAGATTTCCAATGAAGAGATTCTATAGAAAGAGAGTTGCATTTACTTCCATTTTTGATGTAATAATTGTACAAAGTTAAAGATAGAGTCCAATTCTACAAGTTCATGTAAGACCAATTAGTTTGTTATCCTCCTCTTTCTAAAAAGATAATAAGATGGCCCCATTTTTTTCAAACAATTTTTTTAAGAAAGCAATCTCAAAGAGCTGCAAAAGGTTACCTTGACGTAGGTCTAACATGCTCAAACATATATTGTCGTTTAATGTGATGTCAGAACAACAGGATTACATTTATTAAATTTAAATTTGTAGGTACTAATTTGTAGGTTTGAACTTTCAAGACTAAGGATTAGAGTTGCTAAATGATCTTCAAAATCCATGTTTTAAAGATATAAAAATGTTGATAATCATCTAGATTTATAAAAATATCACTATAACATCAAGTTAATTCTTAACTTTTTGATTATATAATAATTTTTTATAATATAAATAAATTAAAGTATTTAATTTTCTTTCATTACAATATTTTAATTCTCATTAATGCATTTCATCACAATATCATGTAAAATGATCAAACTATTCTTACCTCTCTAACTATTTAATTTTTTCTATAATAAGACATTACAGTAAATTTAATAACAATAAGAGATTTTAAATTAAAACTCTAGAAAGAAAATGATCGTCATTATAAGTAGAGCATTCAAACTTTTTGGACTCATTCAATCTTACCTCATAAAATCACGAGCAAGAAACCAATTTTCCCAGTCTTTGTTGACTTGCTTTGCTTCGTGTGGGAAACGTAATGTTGATTGACTTCACCCTTTGTTTTTCCTAATCTTTGTTGACTAATGCGTTATAAATACTACGATACCTCTGTTCTGGGTATCCTTCCTACTCCATTCTTCATTTCTTTCTTCTTTATTTGTTTAAAACACTCCAAAACAAAAAATCAATAGTAATGGTCTCATTTTTTTTAATAATTGTCTCATTTTTTTTCTTGATAGTGCTCTATTCAATTTTTTATGATTTAATTTAAAATCAATAGTAAGTAGACACCTAATTGTGTCTACAACACTATGAGAACTCATAAATCTCAAAACACAACTTGGGGTCAATGGGAGAGTTTGATTTCCTCAATCATGTGACACCATAGAAAAATGAAGGAGAAGATGGGGAGGATTGAAATCACCTCCCCAACACCCCTAACTCCTACCCTAAAAAAGAAACCCCTAAAAAATGACAACATTCATATGATTTTGCAAGACCTCACAATAAGCCACCCAAGTTTCCTAAATGATACCAAACTTAAGGTATGAAATCCTAGGAGTAGAACAACAACATGACGGGTTCACAACACTGTCCAAAACTACTCCAAGACCCTTACATTCTTCTTAAACCCAATCACATTTTAATCACAAATTGAAAGATTACTCTAGTCTCATTGTGTTGCCTCTCCACCAATACTTTCAATATTTTTATGTACCGTAATCTATGACATTTGTATGATGTAACACAACACACTAGTCCATATAGCCCTAGTACATATCATCAAACTATGTTGTCAAATATAGCACGTGCATGATCACCTTTCCTAAGTAATTGGTGGAAAATAATTTCTCCTACATCTAGTTAGAAACCATGTCAAATCATGCCAAAATCAATACTAACCTATTCTTCCATGCATGCACTACTATATGCACAAATATACTAAAATAATGAAATGCATATGTCTCACTCCAAATAAATAGGTTGAAACATGTACATGCCTCATGGTGAATGTACATGATTCACAATGAAATTTGTATGTTGATTCCCAAACACATGCACTAATCTTGGAAATTCCATAGAATTTGCACATGCATCCATTTGCCTATGAAAATGTTACTTTCGATGCATACACAAAACTTGTTTGCATACATTATGTAATCCCATTCATGCATTGCATGCTTCCAAACCCATGCTAAAACATGAGTTTCGTAGTTTGGCATGCACACTTTCCTAATTTTCTACCCCCAATATGCCCCTAAAAGTATCCTAAGCCTTAACATTTCATACATATAGATGCTCCCACTTGCACAAATTGCCTATACTACTTCAATTGCTTTGCTTGATGATGATCTAAAAGTACATTCTCCATCTGCCCTTGACTATATACTCTTCTCTACTCTACATGCTCTAAGGTTTGAGGGACCCTCTAGCCCTATTTATTCACCACCAATACCTAATTTTTTCCCTCTAATAAAAACTGAACACCTTCTTTCACCCAATTTCTTTATTTATCAATATTGTGTGATCCAAAACATTGATGCAAACAAATCTCATGCAGTTGAATCCAAAAATGACACACACTATTCAACATGGATTGTGGAATTATGATGTCTTTAAATAAAATCTTTTTATTTAATTCCCCTTTTTCCCCTCACATGATTAGTAAAAGAAGCTAACTATTTAATCTGCTTAATCATTAGCCCAAGACAAAGAATGATTTTTCTAGTTAAATCTTTCCCAAGTTCCCATAATTCACATGTGTCCAAAAAAGGACTTTGCATGTACATTAATCCATGTTTCTCATTTAAACAAAATATTCCCTCATGTAATCTCATCCATCTATTTTATTAGGAAGATCTTCACCCTTCACATATATAGAAAAAGAAATTTTGGTATTCCAAAAATGTCCCTTTGATCCTTTATAATAAGATCTCCACTTTCCAATCTCTTTGAATCATGTAGATCATTTTTTGCACCAATTTCAAGTTGTCACTTGGAGATCTATCATGGCTCCAAACCTATTAAACAATCTTAACCCTTGATATTTGAAGAAAACACACACACACACACACACACACACACACACTTATACTAAGAGGGGGGGGGGTGAATTAGTATAAGACGAATGTTTTCAATTTATAACTTTGGAATCATAAAGAAATAATCAAGGTATCTACACATGCAATATCTAACAATAGAGAACATAAGATGCACACATGATTTTATGTGGAAACCCTCATAGGGTAAAACCACAAAAAATATATTTATTTTATAGGAAATTTGTACTTCATAGGCACCAACTCATTGGTGACATCAATCCTTGCTAGTACAATTTGTACGCACCAACCTACTAGAGGCACCAACCCCCTACAACTGAGCACCAACTTAGCAAGAGACACCAATCTATTCTAAATTTGAAGGCACCAACCTCTCCAATAGCTGCTACAAATATGCACTTATGACTACTCCAAAATGATGTGATGAATGTACCAAAGTTTGCATCTGCTCCAAATAATGGAGTGAGTTGCCTCATATAGATCACTTTTATGCTAGCACGGTTCACCTCAAGGAATGTCTTCATAGATTCTCTCTATTATGATATGATTTTCCCTACAAGGTTTATTCACCAATAAGGTATTGTGTTGGTCCAATTCGCCTCATAGAATGCCTTATAAATTTTCTCCAAAATTATGAACAAGTCTTCTCTAAACTTTCCTTCAATATAAGTCTTCAATGCTCTTCATTTTTCTGCTCTAGGTCTGCTCTTAATTGGATTGATTTCTCATTGTGTTTCTTGCTAATCCTTCACATATATTTTTTCTCTACATCTTCTCTTCATCTTCTCAGGTTAGGTTTGCTCTAAATCAAAAAATATTTTCATTAAATTGCTTAATCAAAAACCTTCAAACCACTTCTATTTATATGCATTCATGTGCATTTTCGCAAACTAGGTTGGCCTCATCAAAGCATATTTAATTTACTTTAATTCTTCAAAGGTTGACCTCATTTAAAAAGGCGCTAACATAGAGAGGGGTCAATCCCTAAAACATAACATCAATAGGTAGGCCAACATATCATATATAGTATTATTTCTTCTAGGGTTAGCCTCCATTCAAGGTGATTTAGCAAATTTCTTGCAACACTTTCTCACTAAAATTCGTCTTCTCTAATCACTTGTCCAAACTGTTTTGTGACATCTTTAGAAGCCTTGTGTGCATCTTTATTACTTTCAATTGAAGATACGATTAGTGACATTTGAACGCTACAATTTCCTTTCACATCAATGGAAATATTTCGAACAATATTAAAAATAAATTCTATCCATTAATCAATCATCCCTCAAATCTATAAATTAAACCTCTTGTAATCTATTTTGGTATACTTCATAAATGCAAGGTTATGCTACTAGTGTGATAATCCACATACTACAATCTCTTGTCAAAAAATTTGAGCACATCCACACACTTAATGTGCATCAAGAGGCCTTTGAGAGACTTGTTTCGAGTCTTTCATCTTGGGTGCTCTTTCCTTTTAAGCTCAATCAAAGGTGACAATTGAGAATGAGCTAAAGTTTTTTTTTTTTTTTAAAGTTTCCTATTTGTGTTCCATGTTTACTTGATCAAAGTAGGGAACATACCCTCAAGGCTTGTTATCATAATATCCATTAATAAATTAACACTATAAAGTGGTCCTAAACAAAAAAAATAGGAGACATAACTAAGAACTTAAAGTTATAGAATTTCATTTTGTTAAACTTGATTTACTTTCATTATTAAAAAGAATAATTGCACTACTAAAAGAGTGCATATAATATGGCTTTGTATCAATTGAACCATAATGTATGCTTGCACTATAATGTGATTAGTTTGTACATTGTACATTGTCAACATCAAGAAATATAACACTCAGAATTTTGAATACCTAGACAAGAAACTAAAATAACTAAAATAATTAAAAATCCCATTAATAAAATAAGTCCAATAAAAAATCCATCAATTCCTAGTTTCAAATGAAAGTGAATAAGATTTATCCAATTCAAATAGAAGAACTCATTAATATTTTCAATGAAGAACTTCTACCATTTTCTTCAAACATATTTTTTTTCAAATAGCAAATTATTATCGTTTTAAGTAGAGCATTCAAACTTACCTCATAAAATCACGTGCAACGAACCAATTTTCCAGTCTTTGTTGACTTGCTTTGCTTCGTGTTAGTTGACTCCACCCTCTTTAGCTGTTGATTGACTGTTTGTTGATTGACTGTTAGTTGACTGTTTGTTGATTGACTGTTAGTACCCTCTTTAGCTGTTAACCATTATGGAACACTCTATTTTAAAATCAACGTTTTTCCAAATTTTGTTGACTAGCGTGTTATAAATACTCTCATTCCCTCTTCTTATAATTCATTCCTTCGCTTCCTCTCCTCTTCTGTTCTGTTCTGCTCTGGGTATCCTTTCTACTCCATCCTTCGTTTCTTTCTTTCTTTCTTTATTCATTTATTAGGCTCAATACTTATTTAATTACTGTCTAATTCTTTTCAATCAAACATTATTGCAGGTGAGATAAAATGGAGAGATTCTCTGTTATGCTGTGCTTGTTTATTGTTATGACATGCTGCTCTGTCACTGCCACCTCTTATCCTTCATGCTTTCCACATGAGAGAGATGTCCTCCTTGCTTTCAAGAATGACTATGATGATTACATGGATTCATATGCAGCCAAGTACTATAATAAATCGTGGAGAGGGTTTAACTGCTGCGAGTGGTATGGTGTTGAATGCAGCCACTCCTCCTCCCACGTCATCGGACTCACTTTCTCCTCTATGTATGTTTACAAAACACTCGTTCCAGTTTTGTTCCAGTTGAGCCACATAGAGTATTTGGACTTAAGCTCGAATTTATTCACTAGCCTTCTACCTAAAGGTACTAATTTTAAAGTTTATATTTATATAAATAATAATATATTGGGTGTTTGATTTTTATTTAAATATTATTTTTTATAGATTAAACAATTAATAGTAATTTTATATTTCATTTGTATTAAAAATAAAAAATAATTATTTTATTTTTTAGTGATAAGTTATTTCTAATATATTAATGTTAAATTGTTAAATATTTTCAGAAATTTCTGGCCTCCAAAAATTGAGACATCTAGATCTCAGTGGCAATTATTTTGAAGGTGAAATTCCAATGGATCTTGGCTCTCTACACGCCTTGACTTACCTCAACTTGGCTTCTAGTGGATTCCAAGGTAGAATTCCATGGCAGCTTGGGAATCTCTCACACTTGCAAAGTTTAAAAGTTTCAGGTTCAGGGTTGTTTAGCTCTAATTTAAGGTGGATAGAGAAACTCCAAGAGTTAAAATATCTATATCTTGATAGTGTGTTGTTGAATATGACAAGTTGGGAATTGGAAGGAACCCTTTCTCATCTTCATCTCCTCCAAGAGCTCAGCCTTTCAAGATGCTCTTTGACCATAATCCCCAATGTTATCCAAAACCTCACCTCCCTCTCCCATCTTTATTTAGAGGCAAACGAATTTAGCTCCACAATGCCTTTATGCTTGGGAAATATGCCTCATTTGCAAGAGCTTAGTTTTTCTAACAATACAAAATTGAGTGGAGACATAGGTCATATATTATGTGGCAAATGGCCTCAATTGACCAATTTTTATTTGTCAGGGACCAATATAACATCTTGGAATATACCTCTATCTATTGGTCAATTTCCATCTTTGACTTATCTTGATCTCTCCAACAATGAATTGAGTGGTAGCATACCTTTGCCTATTGGTCAACTTTCATCTTTGATTGATCTTGATTTGTCCAACAATAAACTCAATGGTAGCATACATTTTCCTATTGGTCAACTTTCATCTTTGAATTCTCTTGATCTCTCCAACAATGAACTAAGTGGTAGCATACCTTTGTCTATTTGTCAACTTTCATCTTTGACTAATCTTTATCTCTCTTCCAACAACCTACAAGACCACTTTTCTTTTGATTTATTTCATAGTACTAGTAACCTTGATGTCCTTGACCTCTCTTATAATAAATTGACTATTCAAATTGACCCAAAATGGATACCTCCATTTTCCTTATCTAGCTTGAGCTTGGCTTCTTGTAATATTGAAGGTATCTTGCCTCCATTCCTCTCAACACAATGTGAATTACAAGATTTGGATCTCTCCCAAAATAGTCTCTTTGGAAATATTCCATCTTGGCTAGGAGATTTATCCTCTTTAAAATACTTGAATCTATCATACAATAACTTGCAAGGCCAACTTCCATTCACCTTGAACATGAACTCTTTTTGGATTTTAGACCTACATAAGAATATGTTGAATGGTTTCCTTCCAATTCCTTCAATAGTTTCACCAAAATTGCAGCTATTGGATTTGTCACAAAATGGATTTGTTGGTGTTATCCCAGTACAAATTGGCGAGCTTCTACCTAGCATTGAATTCTTGTCAGTTTCAACAAATGATCTAAGTGGTGGCATTCCTTCTTCCATTGGTCTTCTACAAAATTTGGATGTGTTGGATCTCTCCAACAATGGATTATCTGGTAAAATACCATCAAGCCTAACTAATTGCTCTTCTTTGACAAGACTGAATTTGGGAAAGAATAATTTGACAGGATACATTTCACCTCAAATTGGAATGCTAAGCTCTCTTGTGACACTTCAACTCAATGACAATATGTTGAAGGGAAGATTGCCATCAAACCTTCAAAATTGTTCTAGCTTGCAGATTTTAAATGTGGGTGAAAATTTATTGGTGGGAAATATACCCCTTTGGCTAGCACACTTCTCAGAGTTGATGATACTTGTTTTGAGGTCTAATGATCTTCATGGCCACATTCCAAATCAATTAAGCAATCTTTCCAACCTCCATGTGTTGGATATTTCAAATAATAATTTGATTGGAGCCATCCCACCAAAATTGGCAAATTTGAAAGCTATAATGCATGCACAAGTACAAATCTCAAATAATAGTCATCATGATTCAGGCTATTACTATAGAGAAGAGATCCAAGTGAGCAGCAAAGGACTTGAGCAAGTGTATGTGAGTTCTATTTTATTACTTATCACTTGTATTGATCTATCTAGGAATCAACTATCAAATGAAATTCCTTCAACAATTGGAAGGCTTAAAGGTCTACACACATTGAACTTATCAAGAAATAGTCTTACTGGAAAAATTCCAATTAGTTTTGGGATGTTAGAGCAATTAGAGTCATTGGACCTTGCAAACAACAATTTGAATGGTGAGATTCCAAGTGAGTTGCTAAAACTCTCATTTATGAGTGTTTTCATTGTATCTAACAACATGTTTTGTGGAAGAATCCCAATAGGGGGTCAATTTGCAACATTCACCAATCCTACATGTTTCTCAGGGAACCTTGGTCTTTGTGGATTTCCACTTGATAATAAAACATGTAAATGTGGAATAATTGATATTAGTCCTACTCAAGAAGAAGAGGATGGGGAAGGAGGAGAAATCCCATGGCATTGGTATGTTGAGTGGATGACAAGTTTTGCTGTTGGATTTTGGGGAGTGTTTGGAATCTTGATTGTCAAAAGACATTGGAGAAGAAGATACATTCAAGTCTTGGATGAAGTTATCAGTATTATTGTAGATGGATTAAGAGGTATCAAGTAGGTCAATATAGTTTAACAAATGCAATTTCTATGGGGAAAGGTGTATTTCTATTTTCTCATGCCTCCACCAAGCATGTATATCATATTCAATAAAACATATGTAATTTTAATTTATTTCCAGAAAATTTATTAGTGTACAGAGACTCCTCAATGGAAATATCTAATTCTTTTGAGCTAGATTATTTGGAATGTGTATTTGATTTTGGTAAATTATAGTATGGAATAACTTTTCTATAATTGAAAATTAAAATATAATTAAAATATGTTTAGATATTTTTTAAATTTTATTTTATAAAATTATGTATGATGGAAACATGTTGACATTTTTTTATCAATGTGCATTACTTCCTTTGGGGAAACAAATGCATAATAGAAATGAAAATACTTTTATGTTTGAGATTATTTTTATTTTTATTTTTATCTTGTTGATTGATATGTAGATTTCGTTTAATCTATCTTTTAAAGGTTGTGCTTTTAATGTGTTAAAAAAATTATTGTCTTAATTATTATTTCTTTCTTGAACAAGATTAGTTATCATCTATTAGATGTAATTTTTTGTGTTAATTAGCTGGTAAATATTGAGAAATAAACAATGTTAAATTTTCTAAAACTTTCCATTGTATAATTTTCATGTAACTATAGTTAATCCATTAATCTTTATTGCAATGGCATGTTACTATGAATAGTTGTGAGTTGATAAAAAAACAAATATGTAATACCTTGTTTGCATTGAATTGGATTGCCAACCATCACATGTGGAAGGTGTACTACTAGATTAGACAATACCTTACTATTATTTGATTTAATAATCAAATATTTGTTGGAAGTTTAATAAGTTTGTCATTGATATGCCTCTTGGCAACATGAGCATAAGTTCTACAATATGCAAGTACAGTGTTGTCATTGATGTCAACATTGTGCTTTATCAATGTGTAGACCATTTTGTATAGCATGAGCATGCATAAACATGTTAACACAGTCCATAGTTGCAAGAAGGTTTGATTCGGTGTAGACAATTGAAGTGGAGAATTGGCTAAGTGTTGGAACAATGTTTTTAATGTCCAGAAATCCATTTTTTGGTCCGCATTGGTCCACCTTGAAGAATTATTCCATGTGGTTCTAATGCAATTTTTTTGGATGTTAGAGGATTCTAAATCCATATTTTTAACACTATTTTACCATTGGTGAAGGAGTTATGAATGACAGAAAATATAGTTTGCTAGTAACAATGTTTCCTATGTAGAATGTATGTTTTGATTAGTCTATGCTTCACTTCGAAATTGTATCTAGTCTTATGGATTTGTGTGAGTGTTTATACATGTCAGCAGAGTCTATGCTCCAAGTGGCATGAATTTTGGAGGTCTGTGTGTCCATTTGTGATTGATTAGTTGGTGAATTTTGATGTAACTAGGTCTTCACTAGTGCCAACCTAGTATATTTTGGGTATTGTAGAAGTAAGTGTCGATCCATTATAAGGTAAATATTATAGGTCCACCACAGTCTATTTGAGGTGTTACATGTTTTTTAATTAAGGCATGAGGTATGTATGTTTGAATGATGAGCCAACAAGTTATGTTAGACTGACCTAATTGATGTTGCAAAGGTTTACAAATGTAATGGGTATAAGTATGAGTTCATTTCCATGTTGGAGGTAGTGGTTAGCAAATACATAAGTATTGTTGATGTCAATTGTGTGAATGTGATGTGAGTGCAAAGTAAAGTAGAGTGTTAGTTCAAAGTAGTATGAAGTGTGTAACGTTTGTGTATTGAACTTCAATGGAATTGTAATTCATGCATATTGAAGATGCAAATGTAATAGTTCACTTTGGTTGTGTGCCACCCCTCTCTTCTATCTTTTCTTCATTCTATGGGTAGTGAGTACATCTATAGTGAGAATTTATGTAATATCTTATAACCAGTTATAATATATTGTGAGCTAATCCTCACTATAGTTTTTCCCTTTTTAAGTTTTCCATGTAAAAATCTAGTGTTCATGTGTTATGTGATTTTGATGGTTGCTCTCCTTTCTTACTACAAATTGAATATGCTATGTGGAATGAATGCCTACATTTTTAAATGGTTTTAGAGAATATATATTTACCCCCCTTTTAGTATTTCGGGTGTTCATCAATTAGTATCATATTTTGGTTCCATGGAAGGAGCTTAACTGCTTGGGGAAGATCTCGAAGGTTGAATGTACATGACTATTAGAAGATATCCTATCCCTCTAGAAGAGATTCCTATAGTTGGATTCATAGAAGAATATTGCACGGTTGATATGGATGTAGAACTCAAAATAGCTCTTAAAGATCTAGAAAGGGTTGAAGGTGAAAATAGAGATCTAAAAGAAAATGTCAAGGAAGTAGATGAATGCATTAGAAAGTTGAGAGAGAACATCAATAAAATCAGAGAAAGACATAAGGAGGCCAGTGAGTAGTTGAAGCAAGCAAATAGAATAATTACTAATTTGAAAGTGAAAATTGAAGAAGGAAAAAGAGTTTAAGAATGCATGAATGCTAAAGTAAGAATAAACTATGAAGAATTCTCAAAAATTGAACAAGAAGTTATGAATCTAAGATCATATTTGGAAAAATAAAAGTGTCAAGAAGAAAAATTCAAGAAGATCTCTACCGTTCTTGATAAAATGATTGAAAATAAAAAAGGACTAAAGACAAAGGTGGATTAGGGTTTAAAAAAGGAGAAAGTTCAAAAGCAGATAAAAAACTAAACATTGAAAAGAACAATGAACACAGGAAGAGAAATGTCAAGGAGATTTGAAACCAGAATAATGAAGTCAAAAGACAACTGGAATCAGAAAATCAAATACATAAAGGCATCCATATTTTAATGGTTTTTGTTATTCTTGTTATAAATTTAGACATAAGGCTATAGAATATAGAAGAAGAATGATACAAAATGATCCATATTTTCCTAGTTAGTGTTTTACACGCAAAAGATTTGTTCATAAGGCTAGTGAATGTAGAAATAAAATGATGAATGACTATAATAATGGTATGATGTTTCAATATTTCAATGATTATTGTTATAAATGCAATGGATTTAGGCATAAAGTTAATAAATGTAGATCTAGAATGAATGGAAGTAAGCTTATTTAAAAGAATGCCATATGTTACAATTACAATAGACTAGGACATATCTCTAAGTTTTTGAGAAGCAAGAATGTGAAGAAGGATAATTTGGTAAAGAAGAATGATATAATACAAAAGGTTGATTCACTAGAAACAAATAATGAAATGAGAAAGATCTAGAAAAAGAAAGAAGAGACAAATGCTAAGACTGAGTTTGTACTAGCATTTGGTGTAGATGTTTCCTCCAAAAACTAAGTTGAGAAATTTGGCTCAAGGGGAGCATTAACAAAATATAATTTATCCCCTACCAAAGAAATGGTGATGATGCTTTAGTATGTGGATATGAGGTGTGGTTTAATATGGTTGACCTGTTCGAGAGAATACTAATGGAAAATATCAAGATATGGAAATTTGTGAAGCAGTTGAAGATGACTGTGTTACAATTAGGGTTCATCAACTTTATTGACTAAAGAATTCAATGTGAATTAGGTCAATTTGTAAAAGGGTTTGTAAGTTATTTCACTTAACCAAAAATTCAATTACAAACAAGAGTTTGAGAAGAGAAGAGAAAACAAGGAGTGGAGTGATTGAAGGAGATCATAGTTCTTGTGAACGAAACCCTAATCAAAATGTGATTAAGAGGTATTTATAGTTTTTTTTCTCCCTATGTTTCAAAAGTGGTTTGAATTTTTTGCACAATGTATACACCAAAAGTTGTAAAGGTTGTAGATCATCCTCGTCCTAAATTCAAACAATACCTTGATAAATCAATGAAAAGGGATATGAACTGAGTGTTTTCACACATTCCATTTGGTGTACTCCATATTGAGGATGTAAGAGTTTATATACATGTCAAATTAGAAGAGTACAATCAATCAAAGCTAGGTGAAGTATGGTTTAATGAACTCATTGGATATGAATTTGAACTAAAACCTAAGTTCATGAGTTTGGTAGAGAAAAACCTAGATGTTTGGACCGATTTCCCAAATTTCTACTATGTTGATGAATGTGTGAGATATACTTTGAGCTATATTCATGATAAATCCATATGGTTGGATAAGCCACATTTGATAAACAAGGAGGAAATTAGGGTTATTACTGGCTTGTGCTCAACTAGACCAGTTTTGACACTAAAATCTATGAAAAATGAAGTGATAATAGAGTTAACTAGTGCAAAGTATGACAAGAGGGTTTTGACAGTCAAAGATATTATAGGTCCGACAGTCTTTCAATGATGATTGGATAGAATATTTACTTCACTATTAATTAAAATTTAGTCTCTACAACTGTAATTAACACTACATTTGAGATGGTAAAGAAGGGAGTAGACTATGATTTATGTGAGCTGTTGAGATTACAACTTTTGGAAAACCTACAAAAGACTAAAGACTCCAAGCACTCATTCAAGTATGGTACTTTTATTATCTACTTGTTTTATTTTCTAAATGAAGTTCTTGGTACAAGAAATATAGTGTGGTTAAAATATAGACATGTAGCGCATTAGATCAAAGATCACTTGTTGAGATTGGGATATTTTGATGCCCAAAATAATGCTCTTTATGGATTATTTAAGAATTTTCAAGAAAAGATCATGTAGGAAAGAGAGAATTCCAATGCATGTGGTAGAAAAATATAAAAATGATATTATTTTTATGGTAATTAAAGATTATTGCATAATGGATGCCATTGAGCCTATGACAGTTTGGATCCTAGAAATAGGATATGAAATTATAGATGAAGAAATCACTGGCTTAATAGAATTCATGTTGAGCAAACCAAGAGACACATCTAAGGAGAGGTATGGTACTTATGAGGATAAATCCATGAAGGTTCAGATGGATCAAAGAAAAAAGAAAATAAACAAGATTGTTGAGAATATGATTGCATATAGTTTGTGGAGGTAGTGGGACTTACAAACAAGTAGAGAAGGATAAATACATGTATATCTCACTAGAAGAAACATATATAGTAGAAGAAGATCTGGTAGAATAGCTACCACCCCTCTGATTGTTCCCAAGTCCTTTGAAACAAAGCTTGTTATAGGAGAGAAAAGGAAAGAGTCTACAAGTGCTCTGATGAAGGAGAAAAGATCTCTGACTAAGCAACAAAAGGTGTCTAAGAAAGAAAAGGCCACTCGAGAAAATAGAAAACAAGGCCTATGAGGAGAAGATTAAAAAAAAAGCAACAAGAGAATAATATATTGGTGTGAATGTAGAAGATCAAGAAGAAGAAGGAGGACCATAGTTGGTTCAAAAAAGGAAACTAGAAGTGTCACAATGATAATCAAGTGGAAAGAAACAAAAGATTGACATTGTGGACATAGATAGGGAGGTTGAAGTTGAAAGGGAGAAGGATATAAGACACAGATGAGGGAGAAGGAACTAGAATTTGGTAAAGGAAAGATGTCACTAAAAGCAAATAAGAAGTAGAATGGTAAGTCTTCCCCTTTGGTAAGACAACTTAGCCCCATGAAATTAGATGCTTTAAATTTAATGGCATTGTAGAGCAAGAGATGTTTGAGGAAACAACTACATTGTATACTATAGTAGATGATGTTGATAAAGAAACTATAGAAGAGGCGCTTGTAAAATACATTGTTACTTTTGAAGTGAATATGAAGAATATTGAAAAAAAATTCCCGAGTTGAGAAATGTACTATATATTAGAATATAGGAAGTCATCGATGAAGAAGTAAAATTGAGATCTTTTTATTTGGAGAAGGTTAGTGAACCCCTCTTAGATGAAAATAAAGCCACATTAGCTCAATTTTATGATAAAGAGTTCTAAACAAAGAAAAGGGTAATTACTCTTATGCTCAAAGATCAAAATGATCTTGAAAGGCTGCAAAATGAAATTGTGGAGAAGGTTGTTGATTTGGCACAAAGATTAGGACCAACTTTGAAAAATGAAGAAGAAACACATGATATGCTAGTTCCAAAAGTTAATGTAATAGAAGAAGGACAACAAGAAGATGCTCAACATGAGCATGGAATAGAAGAAGAGGATGTGTAGGATGAAACTCTTCCAAATGTGGAAGAAAATTTTGTTAAAGAGAATGTTATTGGTGGTGACGATATTGTAGAAGAATATATTACTAGTGATGCTACTCTAGTGAGAGAAAATACTATTGCAGAAGAAAATTCTATAGAGGAATGGAAGGAGGATGTCCCTATAGATCACAACTCACATCCTCTAGAACCATAAAGGAATGTTGAAGAATCAATGCAAACCATCTCAAAGATGAATATACCTCCATATAACAAAGAAGAATTAGTTGATGAGGAAAAGAAGGATGAGGAAAAATCAGTCAATGTTGAGAAAAAGGATGAAAATATAGAATTTGACATTAGTGAAAAAGAAAAGGCTTTAGAGAAGAAGGATGCAATAGTTGAAAAATCTTTCATATTTCTAGACATTCCAACTCCAATTCTAGCCGGTTGTGTCCCTACTACAACTTCCAATCCAATAAGGGCAGGTAGATATGAATAAGATTTCTCCATTGCACAAGCTTTAGTTAGGTGATGCATTCCATGCCTTTTCTTGAACGAAAATTTTGAAAACTTATCAAAAGAGCACAAAGCTTATTGATGAAGTTGTGAAGGTTCTACAAGAGAGAATACCCTGTGCAAGCATAGATGGACTCCATTAATCCATAAAGAATTAAGGATGAGATGGAATCCATTGATTCCTAAATTGATAAGGTGTCCGGTGTCTATGATCTGACACAAGACATTGATGGCAGCACAAGGACAATAATTGAGAATCTACATGAGCATTTCTTCCAACTGCATATGCAAAAAGAGAAGGTTGTAGTGCAATTTGTACAACTCAAGGATCTAGTAAATGCAAAATTCATACCTATCTCTAGTGCCATGATTAGTGTAGGTAAAGCAATGAAGTTAAATCTAGTACCCAACACTCCAAATGATGGTGAAGAACTTCTTATGGAGCTCAAGACTCAGAGCTGCATGCTTGGCCTAACCAAGAAAGGATGGGAAGAAGGCAAGAAATATTGGAAAACCCACCTTGAAAAGTTGCAATTGTCAAATACTTCTTTTGGTTATTGGTGTATATTTCTTTTCTTGTTATGCATTTTAGTTTCTTAGTTAGATTTCACTAGATAACTTTCCAATGCAATTTTTGTTTGGTTTGTTTGATAGAACTCTTAGGGGGAGTCAATCAAGTTTTTCAATTTGTTACTCTCTTATATACATGTATATATCAATTAGGGGGAAAAAATGAGTATGTGAGTATCTATGTAATTCAAAAAATTCAAAATCATGTAAGTCATGCAAGGGTGAGAAGACATGTGTCAAAGGGAGAGCAAAGAACATAACATATGTATACGCCCTTTTCCCTTGATGTCAAAGGGGGAGAATAGTTTTGGAAATAGATTTTGGTATGTTTCCATTAATGACAAAGGGGGAGATTATTATAAGTTTAAGGAGTTTGTCATTGAGATGCCTCTTGACAACATGAGCATGAGGTATGAACATAAGTTGTACATATTTATGCAACTATACTGCTATCATTGATGTCAACATTGTGCTTTATCAATGTCCAAACCATTTTGTGTAGCATGAGAATTCATAAACATGTTAATCTAGTGCATAGTTGCAAGAAGGTTTGATCCAGTGCAGAAAATTGAAGTGGAGAATTGGCTAAGTGTCAAAACAATGTTTTTAGTGTATAAGATGTCTGATTTTTTATCCACATTGGTCTTCCTTGAAAAATTCTACTCTGTAGTTCTAACATAATTTTGTTGGATGTTAGAAGATTCTAAATCCTGATTTTCACATTGTTTTTTCCACTGGTGAAGAAGTTATGAATGGCATAATATTAGGTTTTCCAATAACAATGTTTCATGTGAAAAATATATTTTTTGATCATTCTACACTTCAGCGCAGAATGGTATAGGCCTTGCAGATTTGTGGGAGTACTTGCAAGTGTCAGTAGAGTCTTTTCTCCAATTGGCATGAAGTTTGGAGGTTTGTGTGTCCATTTTTGATTGATCAATTACTAAATTTTGATGTTAGGTCTTCACTGGTGCCGACCTAATATATTTGGGATATTGTGGAGTTTAATCAAGTGTTGATCCATTAGAAGGGAACTATTATAAGTCCACCTTGACCTATTTGAGGTGTTACATGTTAGAATGATGAGCCAAGAAGTTATGTTAGGCTGACCTAATTGATGTTGCAAAGGTTTGTGGATGTAATGGGTATACGTATGAGTTCATTTTCATCTTTCTTACTTTCCACATGAGATATATTTCCTCCTTGTTTTCAAGAATGAGTATGATGATTACATGGAATCAGATAGAGACAAGCAACATGAGTCATGGAGAGGCTTTAATTGTTGTGAATGGTTTGGTGTTCAATGCATCCAATTCTCCTCCCACATCATCCAACTCAACTTCTCCACTCAAGGTGGTTCGAGTTTAGACAATGATTATATTTAAAAACACTAGTTCTAGTTTTATTCCAATTAAAGTGCATATAGTATTTGGACTTAAGCTTCAATTCCTTCATTGGCCTTCTACCTAAAGGTAATAATTTGAAAGTTAATTTTTATACAAATAATATTATATTTATTGTTTGATTTTTATTTAAATATTTTTTTTATAGATTAAAAAATTAATAGTAAGTTTATAGTTAATTTTTATTAAAAATAAAAAATAATTATTTTATTTTTTAGTGATAATTTATTTCTAATATATTAAATATTAAATTGTTTAATATTTTTTAGAAATTTTGGCCTTCAAAAATTAAGACATCGAGATCTCAGCTACAATCATTTTGAAGGTAAAATTCTAATGAATATTGGCTCTTTGCAAAACTTGACTTACCTTGACTTGGCCTATAGTGGATTCCAAAGTAGAATTCCATGACAGCTTGAGAATCTCTCTCACTTCCAATATTTACAAGTTTTAGGCTAGGGGTTGTTTAACTCTAATTTAACGTGGACAGAGAAACTCCAGGAGATAAAATATTTTTATCTTGGTGATGTGTTGTTGAATATGAAAAATTGGGAATTGGAAGGAACCCTTTCACATCTCCATCTCCTCCAACAACTCAACCTTTTAAATTTCTCTCTAACCATAATCCCCAATGTTATCCAAAACCTCATCTCCCTCTCCCATTTTTATTTAGATGCAAAAAAATTTAGCTACACAATGCCTTTATGCCTAGGAAATGTGCCTCCTTTACAAGAGATTAGTTTTCTTACAATAAAAAATTGAGTGGAGATATAGGTCATATATTATGTGGAAAATGGCTACAACCAACCAAGTTTTATATGTTAGGGATGTATAGAAGCCAAGGTTGTGGAAAAACTTCCTACACTAATATTGAGAGGAGAAAAATGCAAAAAAATTATAGATCCTTAACAATTACAAAAGCTTAAATAGAAATAATATAAATATCATGCATACCATGACACAATGATTTATGTGGGGAAAACCCTTTCAAGAGAAAAACCCCACACTCCAAATCTGCCCAATATATTATTTAGAAATCGCAAAGATTGCAATATACTTGTAGAGCAAGCTTCTCATATGAGTATCACCACTAGAGATCAAGAGACACTACAACCGCTCTCAGACTCTCAAAATACATTACCGTCTAACTACCAGAACCATAATACAATGGCCTCATAAAATAGGGTTACATTCTAGGGAAAGACATGCCAAAAAAATATCCACCATTAGATCTAAAACCTGATAATGAACGGTCTAGATTTACAATATATCATTATTTAATGTATGTCAGCCATTTTAGAGGTTTCTTAAAAAATTTAACATGCTCACATTTTTCTCTTTGAACATACCATTGTATACACTTATCGGTGCAACTGGGAAATATATATACATCCTATAAAAAATAAACTTTATATAATACAAGGTCGAGACACATTTTCCCAACAAGTCTCCCACTTTTCAAACACCTTGCAAGAACAATGTGAGGGTGTAAACATTTTCTCTTTAATTTCCAAGGGCCTAGAAGGCCCATAGTCTCTGAACACCATCTAAACTTCTTTGTACTTATAGGCTTAGTTAAAGAATCAACAACATTCATCAAAATTTCTACCTTAACCATGTTCACCGTGCCATCTTTGATCATATCTCTAACAAAATGACACTGTAAATTAATGTACTTGGTCCTAGCATGAAATGTTAGGTTCTTGACTAGACAAGTCGCACTTTGATCATTGTTGCAATAAATTGTCACTGCACCTTGTTTTATTCCAATACATGAACATAGTATCTTAAGAAAAATGGATTCTTTACAAGCATGAGTAGCTGCTATATACTTTGCTTCAGTAGTGGACAAAGCAACCACAATGTGTCACTTATCCAACTAATTGCATCACCAAACATAGTAAACACATAAGAACTAGATGATTTTCTACTATCAACATCACCTACCCAGTATGAATCCACATAACCATGAATATCAAGGGAAAAATCGTCTTCAGTCATATTACTATGATAGTTGTGTGCAGTGTTTTTAATCTACCTTAAATGCAAGAAATCAAGCAAAAGACTAAAAATAAGAGAAACACTCAAGATAGGGTGATGAGGAATTCAAACCAGTGTACCAAGTCTCTTGCTGTGTAGATTTTCCCATGATGTTCAATTGGATGTGTGTTCACTCAAAATTTTGACAACATAAAGACACTCTAGTGGAAAATGAGTGAGAATGATGAAAATGGCTAAGTGTAGGGATAAATAGATTGAAGGGTCTTTTGGATGAATGGCCAGGATTGATTGATAGAGATAAATGGATGAGATTAAGAGTTGACCAAAGGAATTAAATTTTTTTTTAATGTGCATGGAAAGGATAAAAGGAATTTAATATTCCTTGGGAAAGAGAAAAAGGAATTTAATATTCCTTGGGAGATGAGAGAGGAATTAAAAAATCTTCAAAAGGACCTTGGGAAGACAAAAAGGAATTAGAAATTCCTTGATGGATGGGGAGAGTTGACCAAGGGGTTGATTAGGCTAGTTGATGAAGGATTAGAGGAAGGTTAGGTTAGGTTAGGTTAGGTGGCTAATGAAGGTTAGGTTAGGTTAGGTTAGGTTAGGTTAGGAGCCAACTTGCAAAAGTTGGAGGATGTGACACATCCTAATCATGGATTATGAATGTGCACATCCCTAATGATGGGATTAGGAGGTGGAGTAGGATTAAGGGTAGATTATGGGGGATGGGAGATAAAGGGAATTAAATAAATGGATTATTTATTTAATTCCTTGGAGGAAAGGAATAAAGGGTAAGGTATTTAATTAATTAACTAAATACCTTAGGGATTTGGAGGACTTTAGGGGTATCAATTGAATATGTTTAGTAATATTACTTAATTAATGTAGATAAGAGGATATTTAGATGAAAAAAGATAAATTTGACCAAATGTAAGTGGCCAAATTCAGGTGTCTACATTTTTCCCCTCTTTAAGTTGGTGTTACTAAGTAGCATCATTTCAAAGAAGATTAAAAGATAGCATTAGGAAGAAGATGATTAGATTGAGAAAAATTCCCCAGTCATCAAAGGGGTGACTAGGAAGAAGGATGATAGGAATGAAGATGAAGATTAGGGATTGAGGATACCCCCTCGAGATGACATGTGGGTTCAAGAGAACATAGGTGTGGTCTCAAACTGGATGAGATGATGAATGGGTAGATGGGGAAGATGATGCAAAATGATGAATAAGAGAGGATGATAAGCAATAGGGCATTGGGAAGAGAAGATGAGAAGAAAGGAAGCAAAAATAGATTTAAGGAAAAATGTGATGTTACCCCAGTCAAGCTACAAGCCAAAATAGATTGATGATGGGTGGAGCATTGTTGATGAGGGAATAATATATCCCAAAACAATGAAAATGGATAGGGAAGGATACATCCTGATGATGATGATGAGAGTGTTGTTGATGAGGGTAGGATACATCCCAAAACAACATAAAAGGATAGGGAAGGAGACATCCCGATGATGATGAGGAGAGTGTTGTTGATGAGGGAAGGATACATCCCAAAACAAAACAATAGGATAGGGAAGGAGACATCCCAATGATGATGATGGAAGGATACATCCCAAAACAACACAAAAGGATAGGGAAGGAGACATGATGGTGATGATGATGATGACGATGAAATTGTTGTTGATGAGGGAAGGATACATCCCAAAACAACACAAAAGGATAGGAAAGGATACATATCGATGATGATGACGATGATAATGATTGGATCAAGGCTTGTAGCAAGGCTAGGAACAAGACCAAGGATGTGATTAGATGATTTGTGCTAGATTGAATGGATGAGGGTGGGATTGTATTGAGATGTAAGAAGGAAAAGATGCTTAGAATAACCAATCTATATTATCCTAAGAAGATTGAAGAGATGATGGGATGATGAGGATGGATGGAATGGGGTGATGAAAGGATAGTAAAAAAATCAAGAAATTTAATTGTTATTCATTATGCTACCATGTAATGAGCACTAAATTTGATAGAGCATGAGATATTATGCACCTAGGTATGAGGAACCAAGGTGACTTCGTATCACATGCATGGGACTAACGCAACAAAAAAAAGGTTAGTCCAACATCCGAAATTCATAGGGGCTTTCGTAGGGAAAATGTTGGAAAACAAAAAACATAGTGGATGCCCCAACATAGCACAAGATCATGGGGATCTTAGTGGGTACTATGTGGGACAACCAAGAAGACAAAAACAAAAAAAAGATCAAGATGCCACTATATTTACTAGTCAAAGCACACCATGATATGATGGATCAAGGCAACCCTGATGAGGTATGATAGGAAGCTCAAATGATGAAAAAAAATGCTAAAAGTGTCACAAGAAAACAATCAACTTCAAATGTCCTTTTCTGCAAGACCAAAAGGTGGACAAAATTGATGTGGTCAGATGTAGGAAGGATGCATCCTATTAAGACCAAAGATGGAAGACTAAACTAAGTGATCAACATGATCTAGGACACTCAAAATTAATTGGACCTTGTGATACTAGTGGATCTTGTTTACTAAGAACTATCTAGATAGGGACATACTTGACAACATGACATAAGACACAACACAAAAGACACAAAACTGATAGATCCTAAAGACCTAGGGGCTTGGGGGCTGACCAGAGATTAGCCTTGCCTACATGAAAGCACATAGCCCTCGTAGTTCGATAAAATACCATGGATAAAAGCAGAAAGAGGACAATGGAGACCAATATGGATGACAAAGACTGGATAGAAAAAATCATTGGGGGTTGATCAAATGATTAGCCTTGCTTGTACGTGAAAGTGTAGAGCCCTCGTAGTTCGATTAAAAGACCAACAATAGAAATTGAATAAGGGGTGATAATAAATCTATGAGAAGTAAATAAAATGATGGAGTTGATACAATGAGACAAGATAGACTTGATGGGTAAGATAGGATGATGGTGATTGCATGAAGCTCATGGATGGGATATTTATCCCAATCATCAAAAGATAAATTGTGATGATGATATGATGGATAGATGAGTGATAAAAAGTGATAGGAGATTGGAAAGATGTGTGAAAGAGGTGGGAGTGATGATAGTGAGATAGATGGAATTGGGTTGCATGAGGGGGTAGACTATAGCTAGATACCAATGACAAGGGATTATGATATTGGATGAGGATATATATGAATGGATAGGAAGATAAGGATAGGGGATGGAAGGGATGCTATGATGGATGGATAGAGGGATAAGGATTTGGATGTGAAAAAGGTTACTAGACTGGTAGATGGGAAGGTAAGGATTTGGAAGATGGAAGGGATTTTTTTTTTTTGGATGGATGGATGGGAAGCTAAGGATGGGGAGATGGAGGGTATTGTTTGGATAGACAAATGGGAAGATAAGGATGTTGAAGATGAAAGGATGAGCATGTGCTAGGAGATAAAAACAAGGATGGGGATATGAAAGGATCATGGCATGAAGGGATAAAGGTTTTGGAGGGATTAATGGAAGGAGGATGTGGAGCTAATGATAGGGAGATGGAGGGGATGAAATTATGGAAAAATGATGTCTCCAAGGACTATCACAAAGGAAGTAGATGCCCCCACTCAAGATATGTCATGTGTGATGAGGTAGGAAAAATGAAAGACAAGTGGATGGGAAGATAAAGGAGATAAATGGAGGAGCAAATGATGGGTGGATGAGGGATGGAGATGGATGTAGATAGGATGCATGTATAAGGAGGGTAGATGGATGGTAGTGTGATGGGTGGAAAAGGATATGATAGCATATGGATCTAGGGAATGTATGCCAAGAGGTATCCAAAGCATGTACATATATGTTTGCCCCTATTTTTATCAGGATCAATAGGAGGATGGAGGGATTGGCATAAATGGGATACGATAGGCATGATGGGCATTGTAGGCTAGATGGACGAAATGAAGGATGGTGCATTGAGAATGAAGTTTCCCCCAAGTGTGGAAGCAAATGTTAGGAATTGTATGCAAAAAATATCAATTAAATGCAAATAAAGATTAAATAGAGGAATGAAAAAAAAAGAAATAATTACTAGCAAGGGATAATATTTAATGTGGTTCACCCAAACTTGGACTACATCCACCAACAGAGATTCCAATATTATTATCTAGTAAATCAAACTGATTACAACTAGTAATCCTTGCAACTTAATACCACTACAAATGTTACAATACAATGTCAACAGAAACCCAACCCTTAGCCTTTTATCAAGACTTATCCTAGTTACAAAATAGGGTTTTTTTATGTCATCCAATAGAAAAATAACACCCAACACCTTTATAAAATAATAAAAAATTGTGAGAGGTTTCAGAGGCACTACCCATGAGCCCCCGTGGGGTTGTTGCCCCTTGACCCTACCCTATATCATGATAGGGGGTGCGCCAAGCGCACTATCCCTAGACTTTGTAAGGGGTGCATTCCCTTGACCCTATCTTGGGGGTATTTCCCCCAAACCCTCACAAATTTGGAGGAAACTATACCAATAAAAGGGGAAAAATTTAACCTTCGAGTCTGATTAGGCTCCATATACCAATAGTAAATTGGATGGGGGATTTACACATGATGCCTATTTTCCAATTTTTCATCATGGAATTTATCCAAGGCACTTATTTTCCAAGTTTTCACCATTGGATGAATTATTATTATTTTTGTTTGTTTGTTTTTTTTATGAATTTTTTGACTTTTGTATTTTTGGATAGTATGCGGATGGAGATGGATAAGAATAGAGGTGTGGATATGTGGATTTGGAAGACATGTGATAAGGGGATGGATGAAGGACTCAAGCATCAAGTTCTATATGAGGTAAGAAGAACCCATGTGTGAAGTGATTATTGGATGTCGGTACAACCTTATTAGGATGGATGGATTATGCAAGGGAATGGATTAGAGGGATTTTATGTGGGAGATATGTGGGATAATGGATGGGATATTGGAAAGTGTATGGATGGAATGATGGGGTGGATGTGTGATGGGGGAATGTTTTTAGGACCAACATTGACACATATGGTGGTGGATGTGAAAGGATAGGAGGATTATTGGATGAAGAGTTTGGGGATAATGTAGGAGTTGGGGTAGTGAATTTTGGGACATAAGGACCCAAAATAGATTTAGGAGATGGTGGACGACGATGTGTAGATTTGGGATTAACAACTTTGGATGTTTTATGGATTTTGTATTTGAATGCATTGCATCTATTTTCTTTGGGATCCACATGGTTCTAATTTTTGTTTTAGTGGGCTTGTGTAGATTTTGGGATTGATTTGGAATTTGGATTGGATTTTTCTTTTCTTCAACATGTCTTTTTAAGGGGACATGAGGAGCTTTAGATTCATGTGGATGTTTAGATTTATGTTTTCTTGCTTTGGTATCCAAAATGCTATTAATAGCAATGGGATTGGTATGAGGAGATGGATGATGTGGAGGAAACATGAATGGAGTGATGGAGGTATGATTTTTGGGATGATGTGTGGATAGGGTAAGTGTAGTTATGTGTCATTGTTGATTTTGATTAGTGAATATGAAAATGTTATTTTTATGATGGGTGATAGGAATATGTGATTTATGGATGAAGGGATAAGTAGGATGAGATGGAGGAGGCACTTTTGGGATATAAGGTCCTAAAATGTACTTAGTATTTAGAGGATGTGTGATGGTGGATGAAGGCACATAAGGACCCAAAATGGATTTGGAGGATGAAGGAGGAATATGGATGGTGGTTTTGAAGTGATATGATGGAGGGGGGATGGTGACAAATGGTTTGGGGGAGTGATGGGGAGAGCCTATTATTATTTTGGAAGAGGCTCGCTTAGGATGTATGGAAGTTGTACCAACATTTTTGGATTGTGAGTCTTGAGATATATATCCAAGACTTTGTGTATGTGGATTTTATTTGACATGGATGGGCTCTAAAATACCTTGCTCATGAAGGCCTAAGCCTTTACATTGATAGTTCATAGTCTTGAGCATTTTATCTATTGTAGGATTCTTATTATTTTGGAAACATGATGTGAGTCCATTACCTTGATAGTTCATAGTCTTGAGCAATTGATCTATTGTAGGATTCTTATTATTTTGGAAACATGATGTGAGTCCATTATTAGGTGGGGGGGATGGGTGGTGTATATGCTTTGTTTTTCTTCTACAAGGAAACCACCATGGATGAGTGTAATGGTACCAAGGTGATATAAAAGTGGTGTTGGGATGGTAGGGTTAGGAAGCGATGAATATCCCTTGTCAAAGGTAGCATAATAATGGTTAGTAGGTGTGGACGAATGCATGATGGGATTAATTGGATGGTTGATTATATTTTGGATGAAATTTGAAGAAATCTTACTCAAAATGATAGCATAAAAGGTATCCATATCATACACATCTTAATCAACAAGATTTTCATTATCATCATCAACATAATTGGGGTTCCCATTGACTACTATTTTTGGTTGGATTAGTGAAGGATAAGGATTCATGACATTGAATTAGATGGATATGGATTGAAAAGATGGGAATAGATTATCAGAAGAAAAGGAGAGATGATGAAAACATAAGTAGAATGGATTAGTAGAACATGGAAGAAATGGTCATAAGATTTATTTCAATATTAGAAGATCTTAGTTGTCGATGGCCTAAAGCTCATATTGGGATGTATATTAAGCTCAACTTGGGATTGGATTAAAAATTAGATTCAGATTGGGTTAAAGCTCAAATTAGGATGATTGGAGGATGTGATGAGATTGATTCTAAACCAAGTTCAGGGGTTTAACTAGATGTCATATGATGTTGATGAATAGATTAGACTATGAAAAGAATGATTGAGATACTGAATCTACCTCAAGATAGAAGTAGATTGATTGGGTCAAAGATGATTACTAACTCAAGAAAGATGACAATCCTAAGTAAGTGTAATGGATGACGATCAGGGTCAGACACCTAAGCCAACTTAGACAAAAAAACCCTAAAAAAAATTATAGGTGATTGGGATCGATGAACCAATGATGGATATGCAATCTAGAGATGTTCTAAGATGCACCTATATGATGTGATCAATGGATGGATGAATTTTTAAAAATGTAGATGGAATAAAGTGATGATTATAGGTGGATGGATGATGATAACAATTTTTCAATCAAAACAAGGGACTTGGAAAACATTAGGCTTTCAATGGCCAAAAGGATTCACTCTTTGGAATTTTTAAGGGGCAATGGATACACATATATGTAGCTCAAATTTTCTTATTCAAGGACAATGGATTTCCCTCTACATTGAGAAAACTCACCTATATGGGGGACTCAAATTTGCCTATATCTAGGGGACACACAAGAAACAAGGTAAGTCAATTTTCAAATTTACCTATTCTAGGGAAACATGCTAAGTCACTTGGGGAAATGGGCTAAGTCACTTGGGAAATAGGATAATTCGGTTAGGGAAATAGGCTAAGTCACTTGAGGAAACATGCCAAGTCACTTGGGAAATAGGCTAAGTTGCTTGGGGAAATAGGCTAAGTTACTTGGGGAAATAGGCTAAGTTTCTTGGGAAATGAGCTAAGTCGCTTGGGAAATGGGCTAAGTCACTTAGGAAATGGGATAAGTCACTTGGGGAAACAAACTAAGTCACTTAGAAAACAAGCTAAGTTACTTGGGGAAAAAAGCTAAGTCACTTGGGAAACATGCTCAGTTGCTTGGGGAAATAGGCTAAGTCACTTGGGAAATGGGCTAAGTCACTTGGGGAAATGGGCTAAGTCACTTGGGGAAATGGCTAAGTCAGTATGCAAATTTTCCTATCTATAGGGAAATGGGCTAAGTCACTTAGGGAAATGGGCTGTCACTTGGGGAAATAGGCTAAGCTGCTTGGGGAAATGGGCTAAGTCACTTTGGGAAATAGGCTAAGTTGCTTGGGAAACGGGCTAAGTTGCTTGGGGAAATAGACTGTCACTAATCAAATTCACCTGTCTTTGGGAAAAAGGCTAAGTCGCTATGCAAACAGGCTAAGTTGCTATGCAAATTCACCTATTCTAGGGAAAAAGGCTAAGTTGCTATGAAAATTTTCCTATTCTAGGGAAAAAGGCTAAGTCAATATGAAAATTCTCCTATTCTTGCGAAATAGGAAAATTTGATAGATGAGGACTCATGTAGACTTGCCTAAAGGGATAGGCAAACTCACCTATTCTAGGGAACAAGCAAAAATAGAGTCACCTAAGAAGGGAATCATAGGAAAATTTACCTTTGACAAAGAAATTTTTTCCTAAAGGGATGACCTAGACAAGACTTGGTCTCAAAATTTCCCTTTTGCAGGGAAAAATCACTTGTCCATAGTGCAAATTCACCTCTATAAGGGGAAAATTTTCCTCTGAAGGTAGGGGCTAACTGTGGCAAAGGACAACAAACATTGCAAACAATAGACAAAAGGTTGGACTGACTCAATTGAAAATAAAAAGCACTAGTATTACACAATGAAGACACACTAGGCAACATGATCCTAGAAATTAGTGATAATGGTTTAAAAACTTGATGTAGTCCCACCACCTTGAGTGGACAACCTAAGATTAATAATCTATGATACCAGGGTGGTTCTTTGGATCACCCTTTCTCATGAAGGTGGATAGCTAACATTCCAGTGGAACAAGGTCATCAACAGATGCCACAGGCTCACCTTCACACTCTCTCTTAAGGACTATCATAGTCCACCACTAGGATCTCTATCTCAACCCAAGGGAGTACATGGTGAGTGAATTTAGGATATGGTATACATCCCCTGTACTACACCAAGCCATGACTAAAACACATATCTCTATCTAGGCTGAACAAAGCTATCTCATGCCTCCTCAATATATGCTAGGTATGTGAGATGCAATCATGAACACCAACCTATCATAAGTGTGGATCAAGAGCCCCAACAAGGTATTGAAAACTTGGACCAACCCTACATGTCTTATCTAGGTATCACCCTAGCTTAGACACTTTGCTAAACATGATGTGACTGGATTGAGGTACAACTTTAGCTCTCCTCCATTTTTATACCCCACTAGTAACATGTGATTGTAATTACCCCCTAGGTGATGAAATCCTAGGCAGGTCCCACTAAGGGAAGAAGATATTAGACATTTTGACTAGTCCCAGGCTCACACATAGCACAAGGGGAGAGCTTAGATGCACTAGCACCTCCTAGGTAGACTGGACTAGACTAGAGAAAACTATGGTTTCTCATCACCCAGAATCACTGAAAGGTGCAAGGGGAGTGGATACATCAACAACTTAGTCCCAAGCATAGCAAAAAAAGTATATTCACCCTTTAATTAATCTACATGTGCCTAGCTAGTATGAAAATAATAGACAAACTACCTAAAGGGATCTTCACTGATCGTCTAGTAGAAAATACGTTAGTAATTTTGACCATTGATCTTGGACAGATGGAGGAAAAATTGCTAGACAAATTGTTAGTGAAATTCCAAACTCACAAGCAGACGAGTTAGCAGATTAGTACTCGAAATCCCAAACAAATTGAAGCTAAAAATTGAAAAATTAAGTTTTGGGTATACCTCAAATTCACCTATTCCTTATTATCAAAATCACTTGTTTACAAATTTGCCTATCTGTCATTCATAGATTAACCTATTTGTATCTATGGAAAATTTATATTGGTTAGCTTATTAGACAATAAACACCAAAAATCCATTGAAGTAACAAATTACAAAGAAAATAAACATGAAAATAAAAGGAACAATGTTACCATAAATCTTCATCTTCCATGCTTCACCTTTGTTACACCTTCTAGTTTGCAGCAAATTGAATGAGGCCCTTAGATTTCAAATGAGCACCTAGACTAATGCCAAATCCCTATGCAAATGTTGAAGGATTTGTATAAAAGAAATGAATTCACAATAGACTAAAATGACAATGACTGCAAATGACAATAATAAAAATTTAACTTGATAGAATGAGCATGAGCTCTGAAATAAGAACAAAATTGTCATTTTATAGAAACTACAATTTTGAAATTCTTGAGGATGAAAATGACATTACTGAATCGACGTTAAAATTGAGATGTATGGTGAATAGGTTTGGAGGTCAGGTGGGGCAGGCTCGATGGAGGCAGGTTGGTGCAAACTCAGTTCAATCAGAGACAGTGATGAGTCTATAAGTTGGGTTTGGAGATAAGATTGGCTTTGTGGATAAAGAGTTTAACAGAGTTAAATAATAAAAATTATTTGATTTAGGTGGCCAATGAATATTGTCCTTGAAATATTGATGACTGAGTGCAAGATATGAGCAGGGAATTCATTTGGATTAATATTGATTTAATTCAAGATAGAAGTTCAAATTAAATGAAGTAAGTTGTTTAGTTGTGAGAAAGGAGCCAATGGATAACAATGACTAGAATGGTTAAATTAGCAATGGAAAATCGAAGACAATTGATAAATTCTAATCCTGAGCTATTTTAAAGAGGGACTTAATTAGTGGCGTAATTAAATAAATAAAATTTGTTGATTAATCAAGGGAGGCAAGGTAGTTATTGATGGTGCTTTGATTAGCTGAAGACATATGACTTTAGAAAATAGTGGAATTATTAAGGTATTTAGTGTGGAATTAAAAGAACGTGTTGAATAATCTCTAAGGTTTCAGCCTAGGACAATTTTAATGTGCATCACCACACTATCCACAAATTTTCTGTCCGGCAATACTGATTATTTCATAGCATTAACTATCACTCATCACCGATTTTCCCTATCCTCCAGAATTTACTATTTGTCGTCACAAGTTAAGCTGTCTGTAAATTTTCCTAGCACCATCACAAATTTTCTAACCTGTCTTCAAAATTTTCCTTTTTTTAATTTTCCTGTTCATTGCAAATTCACCTTTATATGAAATTGTGTGTCGGGAGTAATTTAGCATGGTATGCCAGTATCATAAACCACAAAATGTAGTATAAACTTGAAAAGCCTACTAGACTGCAACTAAATACATCTCAAATATATTTTAATCTACCTAAAATGCAAGAAATCAAGCAAAAGACTAAAAAAACAAAAAAAACTCAAGATAAGGTGATGAGGAATTCAAACTGGCTTACCAAGTCTCCTATTGTGTAGATTTTCCCACAATGTTTGATTGGATGTGTGCTCACTCAAAATTTTGGTAGCATAACAACACTCTAGTGGAAAGTGGGTGAAAGTGATGAAAATGGCTAAGTGTTGGGATAAATAGATTGAAGGGTCTTTTGGATGAATGACTAAGATTGATTGATAGATATCAATGGATGAGATTAAGAGTTGACTAAAGGAATTAAAAAATCCTTTTTAATGCACATGGAAAGGATAAAAGGAATTTAATATTCCTTGGGAGATGAGAGAGGAATTAAAATTCCTAAAAAGGACCTTGGGAAGACAAAAAGGAATTACAAATTCCTTGAGGGATGGGGAGAGTTGACCAAGGGGTTGATTAAGCTAGTTGATGAAGGATTAGAGGAATGTTAGGTGGCTAATGAGGATTAGGAGCCAACTTATAAAAGTTGGAGGATGTGACACATCCTAATCATGGATTAGGAATGTGCACATCCCTAATGATGGGATTAAAAGGTGGATTAGGATTAAGTGTAGATTATGGGGGATGGGAGATAAAGGGAATTAAATAAATGGATTATTTATTTAATTCCTTGGAGGAAAGGAATAAAGGGTAAGGTACTTAATCATTTAACTAAATACCTTAGGGATTTAGAGGACTTTAGGGGTATTAATTAAATAATAGTAATATTAATTAATTAATGTAGATAAGAGGATTTTAGATGAAAAAGGATAAATTTGACCAAACATAAGTGGTGAAATTGAGGTGTCTACAATAACATAAGGAATAATCGAATATACCCCACAAATATCTAAAGATTCTTTTAATTGCATCCCAATGAACTCTACCAGGATTAGACACATATTTGGAAAGAACTCCCTCTACTTGGGCAATGTTTGGTCTAGTACAAACCATAGAATACATCAAAAATCCAACTGCACTCTATTATGACACTACTCATGTCTTCCATCTCTAATGGAGATATTGGACAATCTAAAATAGATAAATTTGTTCCAATTGAAACATGAACACACAATGGTATACAATCTTGCATATCAAACTTCTATAAATTTGAGTTGACATACTTACTTTGGCCAAGCCATATCTTTATGTTCACTCTATCTCTTTAATTTCCACCTCAAGAATGTTTTTAGTTGCACCAAGATCTTTCATTTCAAATTTAGTAGCAAGTTGAGATTTTAGTTCTAAAATCACACCTTTCCCTCTACCAATGAATAACATATCATCAACATATAATTCAATAAACAAGAAACAATTACCATTAGTTTTATAATAAACACAATGATTTGATTTAGAACACTCAAATCCCAAACTCAACACATATGTAACAAATTTTTGGTACGACATCCTAGGATTCTTTTTTAAGCCATATAGTGATTTCTTCAATTTGTAAACCAACTTACTTTTACCTTTCACCATGTAGTGCTCTAGTTGTCATATAAATATCCTCCTCCAAATCACCATGAAGGAAATCAATTTTTACATCCATTTTCTCAACCTCTAAATCATAAGCTATAGACATGAAAAATATACTGACATACATGATCTTGATTACTGACACTGAATCAACTTCTCAACTTGTCATTACTCTGTCCCTTAATTAAATAAATAATCATATTACCTAATTAAGTCATTCTCTCTTGTTAATTAAATTAATCAATCTGATTTAATTAAGCCTATGTCTCTATTTAATTAAATAAATTAAACCTTATTTGATTTAATCTAGCATCATCTCTTTTAATTAAATAAATCAAAGTCTATTTAATTAATCTTTAAAATCACATTCTTCTCATCTTTGATTTAAATCAACCCAAAAATCTAAATCAATTAGTCACATCATCAAAATACCTCATTAAATTAATTAAACCTTAATTAATTTAATCTTAATCCATGTCTCATCCTCTATCTTTTGCCACTGGCACATGAAAATACATTTAATTCATTTATTAAATCCATATTCTCTCTCAACATGGCATAAAAGAGGAACATTCTTCCAAATTTGAAATCCCTCCAAGTGGATTTGTCCTTCCAACAAGACATTCATTCCCTCTTACATGTACTTGTGCATTGAGACAAGTGACATTTAATTCATTCTCTTTCCCTTTTACATGTCATTTCAATATTTTCAAATTCCACCTAATTGCATTTATGGGAACATTCATCAAAATGTGCACATCCTTCATCCATTCACCTCTTGACAAGTGACACCTCCTCATTGGGTGTTGAATAATCTCACATTGCTTCATTTCGATCATTCCTCCATCTTATCTTTCTATAAATAAGAGGCTTCTCTCCTCATTTGATCATCCACAATTTGAATAAACTTACTATACTCAAATTCAGCTTCAAGCATCTTTATTTCCATCCATTTTTTCAATATCTTAGCTAGGTTATGTAGGTTTTTCATCATGGAGCTCCATTGAATCTTCACCAATGTGCACATCATTCACCAAAGTGCATCATAGGAGTTGGGAAAGGGCCAATTTCCACATCAAATTGGCACCAATTCCCCCATGGGATCAAGAGTATGTTTTACATTGAATAGGATTTGATAGCTAAATTGTTTATATTTACTTGTGTTTATCTCATTTCTTCTTCTTTACAATTTAAATGAATTTCATGGGGAATTCTAATACTAACTTGCATTTTATCTAATTATGTGTTTGTTTATTGTGTTTATGTAGGTATATGATATTGGTTCTAGATTTGGCACTAGAAGGAGGGTAGATCTCAAGTTCAAATCACATTTTTCAACAAAATTTTGTGCTTTTTGTGTTTTTTTGGTGTCTACGGAGAACTGCACTACTAGCAGTCTAGTGGCACCATACAACACCACTACTAGTCCAGTGTTTCCATACAATACCGCTTCAAGCATTAAACCACAATGCTCTATCTTTCTTGCCCAGAATTCAAATCTTCTAACTCCACCACTAGGTTAGTTTACAAGCGCTAAAATTTCCAAAATTCAAATAGCACCATTGGGTGAAACTTCAATGCAATCATGCCCTTTGGCATGTTGCAAAGCACTGGTTGCAAAATTAGTAGCACTATATAACACTACTAGCTTTCCCAAATTGCACCACTTGTGCAGACTACGCCACTGGAGTGAAGTAAAAAGTTCAAATTAATTCAATTTCAACATGTGCTTTTTATTTTGGTTGTTTTAGGTTGCTAATTGGCATTTCTAACTCTATTTTGCAATTTTAATCAATTTTTGTAGGTTGGTTTAATCAAGGTGAAGGAGAAAAATAAGTTTGAAAGGGGCATTATGACATCATTCTCTCATTACATCAAGTGTTTTTAAACACTTTAGTGTTGGTTAAACACTTTTAGAGAGCCCAAAATCCCTCTTAAGGACTTGTTATCTTTTCATGTGCTTAGGATACACTAAATTTATTTTGAGCTCAAAAAAGAACACTATCAAAATTTTCAATTTTTGCTACAAAGAACTTAAAAAGAACTTTAGGAAAAACTCACTAGATTTGGTTTGAAGATTAACAATTGAACAAGGAAAATTCTATATTTCATTTTGGTGCACTAAAAAGAATCAAATAATTGCTTTGCGGACTTAAAATGAACAAGTGCTTCTTTGTTTTGTAATTAGTTAACCAAAGTAATATCATTAAAAGGACGTATGCACTTCTCTCACACCTCACAATGGTCTTGAGAATCAAAAGGCATTTTGGTGACATTAAGTTGTGTAAGTAATTACCCACACACTTCAATTTTGATATTAAAATTTGAATAAGTATTGTGAGTGTGAGTATGACATATCGCAAGTGTTCTCTCTTTGTTTCTAAACAAAGATTGATCAAAATATAGATGTGTTTACTCACTTTTGTGTTATCTTAGAGGGTCTTCCTTGTGGAAAAAAGTAATCACCCAAGGGAATGACCCAACTGGGAATATGCTAAAGCCAAGCGACTTCCACCCAGGATATAAGTGTGGGTATTAAAACAAAGGCCAATATCACAAGGATTATTCCAACAATAAGGGAAACAATGGTCTCTCTCCACATGGATGGTCCCCTACAAATGGAATGCCCACATTAAAACCCTTTTCTAGAAAGGCCAAAATCCCTATCTATTTGTTGGTGCAAGAATGGTCATTTTGAAGTTGCCCCAAACTTTTACAACTTTTAGTAGAGATGGAAAGTATGTCATGGGAGCTTCATGGGTACTTATGCTTGGCTAACCTAAGAAGCAAGTGCACTGTAAGGGGGAGCCTATGTGGTCAAGCATCTAACCATCTGCTGGAAGTAGGCGTAGCTGGACTTGTCCAAGTGGGGACTCAACAATTATTATCTCAAATATCTATAAAGTTTTACTTTTTCTTGAAATCAAAATGCTTTGCTTGATTGAAAACATTGGAGAAAAAAAAATTCAACATTATCATCAAATTTCAAACCCTTTAGGAGAAGTAAATATCCTTGAACAAATTCACATTCTATTGATTTCCCTTGGGATTCATATCCTTAGAGGTTTCTAAGCATTTGTATTTCATCTCAATTTTATCCTACTCGAGTTAACAATAGGTAAATTTTGCTTTGATTTCCTTGATTTCTGCATGATACACTTTGTGGGATGAGAAGAAGTTAAAACATTAGGCATCTAGTTTCAAAAAATCAAGAAGTGTTTGTGGTAAAAAAAAATTCATTAAGCAAAGCTAAGAACAATTGAATCTCACAAATGTGACTTATTAAATGATTTTGAAGAAGATCAAAATTCAAAAACCTAAGGTCAAAGCTCTTAGTCCAAAATCTCATCAAAAGAGTCTCTCGATGCTCTACAAATTTAGACAAAGATTGCTTTTCAACTTTTATAGGAAAGATTCAAGAAACAATCCCAATTTGTACTTGTTTTATTATTGTCAAAATCCAAATCTTTTTCGGGAATTTGAGTATCTTGTTTAGATTAAAGCATGTTCTTCAAAATTTAGGTCTTCTAAACAATAGTCTTTTTAGGTACACATAGGATCAAAGTCAACCTTCACCCATCTTTTAAACATCAAACCAAAATCATCTCACCAACAACTCTTAAAAATTTTGAAGCCATCCTTCATGCTAGAATTTTTGGAAAATCCATGAATCAAAATCCTTGAATCAATCATCAAATCATCTTGCTTTGGCTAGGTAAATGTAGATGTATCCTTCTCCACATTCTTAGTTAAAATTATCAAATTATCCTTTTTTGGTTAGGTGTGGGTAGATGCATCCTTCTCCCTACACTTAATCAAATTATCATCTTGTAAACTAGGTTATCCCATAGATAACACCCAACATCTTGGGATCTATTTGTTCACTATCCAAATCCAAAAGAAAATCAAGCCAAGCCAAGGTCAAAATAAAAATCCAAGAATCCAAGAATGAAATCAAATGAAAATCTAAAAATTCCCAAAAGTCTAACATTCCCCTCAAGATCTTCTAAGAGTTTAAATAATCCATATCATCCATTTTTTTCACACATTTAATTTCATCTTCATACCTTTGATCCTAAATCATCCTATATCTTCTCTTTTGAACCTCATTTTATGGTTAAAAAAAATTGCAACTCAAGAAGAACATGGAGACCAACAAAGATACATCAACTTCAAGTGACCTAAGCCAAACCAAATTTGAAATGAATCTTGTTGGATCAAGCAATCCTCTAACAAATTTTCCTTCATCATCACAAAATCCACAAGAGGAAAGTATAGTAGAGGATATCACCAATAACTCCTTTGGGATGACACAAGACGAGATCACCGAAATGGTCCAAAATCCCAAAAATCATAGAATTGTCAACTTCATGATGAAGCTCCATCCCTCACAGTACATGCTTGAATTAGAAAACCAAGGGGCTAAACTCCCTTCCAATTATGATGTGAGCACCATTGTGGAACAATCTCTTGGGGTCATGACTCCAATTTCATCCATGCTCCAAATCTCATCCACACCTCCATTCCAAAGCATCACCCAACCCATCCCCCAAATTACATCATCCATTTCTCCAACTCAACCTATTGTTAACAAAGGAAGTGCATTTCTAAATACACTACAAACTCACCCCCTCATGAGTAATCAAGATTTGGATACAAACACTATCTTGAGAGAAAACATACCTCAAAATCCATTACACCCATATGTCCCCCTCACCTTTCATGATCCCAATGACCCATCATCATCATTTCATGCAACACCTCAAACCTCTCTCTTGATGAACTCAAAAGGAGAAGGTGACTTATTTGGACCAGGGGGCATCTTTGACCCTTCATCTTCATCATTTCCCTAAGGAGGTATACGACTCACTTTCCCACCATTTCCACCTTTACCATTAACATTCACATCACCTCTCAGTTTGGGGTTACCTCCATTATCGCCACTCATTCAAAAGAATCCCCCAATCATCAACCAAATCATCATACCAAATCCTTTGACCTTTCCATCAACATCACAACAAATTACAACCATCTCGATAACACAAGTAATCATCACATCATCAACCATGGTCTCCCAAGGACCAAGCATAATGATCGCACCATCCAATACACAAATCTCAATCATTAATACAATGGTGCATCTCATCATAACAAAAAAAACCATACCAAATTCACCACCACCTCCATGACCGAACACAAATACAACAAACCAATATAGCATTGTGTTATAAGCTGCTCAACAAGCTGCCTATCAAAAGGCACTTCAACAAATCCAAAACCAAGAAGCCACACAATTATTTGCACAAGCTGCTCAAGCAATGCAAGCCGCTCAAGTAGCACAACCAGCCCAAGCCACACAAACCACACAAATTGCATGAGCTACCCAACAAGCACAAGCCTAGGCTCAGGAACAAGTGATGTAGAGTGGTAGGGGAAGCACCCAACTTGACACACTTGTTCAACTATACCCTTCAATAAGACAATCTGATCATACAACTTGACTCAAACAACTAGAAATCACCACAGGACTTAGGGATGATTTGGAAATTCTTAATATGACAAAAAATGAACAACCAACCAGCCTTTTCTCATAGAAACTCTCATTCCCCCATTGCTGCCATACTATCCATGCATTCCTTCTAGCACTCACCAATAGGACAGTCATGATAAAAATTTGTTAAAGGAAAATAATAGAGAAATAAACCATGTTTTATACTTCTTACATAGACCCTTACAAATCCCCAAAATCATAGGACCAAACACGCAGAGCAAGTGTATCAAATAACTAATTTACAAGCCACCAAAAGGCTTCATTTGGCTTGTGATGCAGAGTGACAGGGGAAGCAACACCTTTTCTCAAAAATTTCTCTCAAACACTCTATGTGCACACATCTTTTCATTGTTTTCTTTCAACAAAGAAACTTAATCACCAACATGAATCTCTCATCCAGAAATCACTATAGCACTTGGGGATGATTTTAATACTCCCAACATGACAAATCATGATCAGAAAAATAGATCTTGCACACAAAAACACTCACTCTCCCATTGCTTTCAAACAAGCCATGCATTTCTTGTAGTACAGGCCAAATAGGAGAGTCATGATTCAATATTTTTAAATCAATAACCAGATGAAAGAGAAATGGTTTTAGACATCCTACATCAACCCCTACAAATCCCCAGAAGCACAAAACCAAATGCTAACAACAAATGATTCAAAAGAATGATTTTCAAGCCACCAAAGAGGCTTAACTAGGCCCGTACAAGGAAAAATTCAACTTTTCAAGGCACACCCCAACACCCCTAATGCCTTTAAAATACTCCAATAGGTTCTCCAAGTCCCCTTTCACATGTTTCATCCATTCTATTTACTCAAATAATCAGAAATCAAAAGAAAAGCTTACAAATGATCATTTTCTGGACTATTTCAAGGTAAAACAAGACCTAGGGCATCACATAACTTTTGAAAACCTCCATTTTTCAATATGAAACAAATTTCAGCATGTAAATGAGTCCTAAATCTACCAATCCACCAAGTTTCAGATTTTTCCCACGGTGGAAATGGAAATTACATCCATTTTGGTGACCAAACCCTTGTTTTGCAAGGTTTCAGACCCACTTTCACTAAAATTGATGTAACTTACTCAATACTTAATGAAAATGATCCAAATCACTACCAAAAGAAATTAGACTCTTCCCTCTTTCAAACTATTCCAATTTGGAGTCTTTAAAATGATGTACCAGACCGAACCAAGCACGGGATCAGGAAAAAATGCTGTAAAAAATAGAAAAAACAAAGTCTTCTTATTAAATGCTTCAAAACTTCAAAACTGCCAACAACAGCCCAGCCTCGACTCAAGGGAGGCTTTTTAAACTTTTTTCCCATAATTTACAACTTCCCTCAACTGATTTTTGAAGGAGGGAACCATTAGTTAATGAGATTACATCATTAATGTTGATTTTATGCCAAATTTCCTTATGACAACTTTGCATTTTGAAGCAACTTTGCAATCCTAAAGACCTAAGACCTTAACAACCATTCAAATAACCTTGAAACAGCCTTATTACATTTTCAAGACCCCAAAACTTGCACAAATTCACATATTTTCCTTCAAAGGCTACAAAAGCAACTTTTAGTGCAAGATTGCATTGTTGCACATTTTGACTCAAAACTAAAAAAGTCACCCTAGATCTTGCTCAATGGTCTTGATTGACCTTATTAATGACAAAAAGACTCAAAAAGACTCATTCTAACCTCCTAACAACATGTTTTCATCAAATGAGAAAACATGGAGGATAAGGTGTAGGTGCTCTGGCACCACTTACATAGACCCTTACAGATCCCCAAAATCATAGGACCAAACACGTGGAGCAAGTGTATCAAATAACTAATTTAAAAGCCACCAAAAGGCTTCATTTGGCTTGTGAAAAGAAGGAATCAACTTTTCAAGGAACACCCAAACACCCCTAATGACTTTAAAATAATTAAATAGGTTCCTCAAGTCCTGTTACATGCTTTCCATCCATTATATTTACTCAAATAATCAAAAATCAACAAATAATGTATTCAAATGATCACATTTTGGACTGTACAAGGCAAAAACCAGACCTAGGGCATCACATAACTTTTGCAAACCACAATATTTTTCTTTGGAAAAAATTGCAGAATGTAAAGGAGTCCTAAATCTACTAATCCACCAAGTTTCAAATTTTTCCCACAGTGGAAATCGGAATTACATCCATTTTGGTGACCAAACCCTTGTTTTGCAAGGTTTCAGTCCCACTTTCACTAAAATTGATGTAACTTACTCAATACTTGATGAAAATGAGTCAAATAACCACAAAAAGAAAGTAGAATCTACTATATTTAAATTCATTCCAATTTGGAGTCCGTACAATGATGTACCAGACTGTACCAAGCACGAGAACAAGAATTTTTTTTGTAAAAAATAGAAAAAATAGAGTTTTTATTATATTTAATGCTTCAAAACTTCATCAACTCCCAGCCTCAACCCAAGGGAGGCTTTTTAAAATTTGAACCATCAATTAAAACTTCCCTCAACTTATTTTCAAGGAGGAAATCCATTGGTTAATGATAATTACATCATAAATGTTGAGTTTACTCCAAATTACATTATCAAAATTTTGCATTTTGAAGCAACCTTTCAATCCTAAAGACCTAAGACCTTAAAAACCATTCAAATGGCTTGGAATTAGCCTTATTACATTAGTAAGATCGTCACCCTTGCACATTCACATAAAAATTCATGTTTTTTCCTTCAAAGGCTACAAGAGCATCTTTTAGTGCAAGAGTGCAATTTGTGTACATTTTGACTCAAAACTCAAAAAAACACCCTATATCTTGCTCAATGGTCTTGATTGACCTTATTAATGAAAAAAAGACTCAAAAATACTCATTCTAACCTCCTAACCACATTTTTTCATCAAATGATAAAAAATTGAGGATGAGGTGTAGGTGCTCTTGCACCAACAAGCACAAACACATGCACAGGCACAAGCATAATACCTCACACAAGTAGCTCAACAACAAGCATACTAGCAAGCATTGAAGCAATACCAAGAGAAAAAAGAAGCAGCCCAACTAGCAGCCCAACAACAAGTATTAATGGCACAACAACAACAACAATCCCAACAATAGGCATTAATAGCACAATAGGAGCAAGACCAACAAGTGTTATTGGTACAACAACAATTACAAGCATTGTTGGTACAACAAAAATTACAAGCATATTTTTCATAGAAAAACATTCAAACACCATCCACCAACAAACCAACAAACCCAACCATCCCTCCATTTGAACCACCACATGTAACATCTTCACTCCACTCCCTGATTCACAAAACAATTTAACAATGCAAATCAAATTGCTCTTGCAACAAGTGCTTGATCTTCAATCAAGGAAAACCATGAAGATGCCCAATAACTTGTGTCCCTATCTATTTGATAGGAGTATTCCAATGCAACCATTCCCAAATGGATTTTAGATCCCCAAATTTGGTAAATAATGTGGGATGGGAAACCCTAAAGATCACATCAGGGAATTCCAAGTGCATTACATGGAAGTCACATATGATGATACATATATGATGCGGCTATTTCCTAGAAGTTTGGCTAGCCAAACTATGGAGTGGTTCTCTCATCTACCTCTAGGAATTAAGAAGTTCCAGGTGATAGTAGATGAATTCATAAAAAATTATGCATTCAATATCAGTATGGATGTTAGCCTAGAGAAACTTTCAACTCTCAAACAAGGAAAAAGTGAATCATTTGCTTCCTTCCTACAATGATGGTGATCCAACACCAATAGGATAAAATGGGTCATTCTAAAAGAACAAGCAGCTTGTACCATCATCTCTAATATTGAGGGAGCCTTGGCATTCCATCTCAAGGTGCAAGGTATCACCACATAAGATCAACTAATCTCTAAAGTGCTTAACACTCAACGAGACCTTACCACACAAGGAGGGACACCCACATATCCTAAACAACAAAACAATCATCCATCCACAAGCTATAATGACAAACCTCCCACATGGGTGAAAAATAGAAACATTAACAATGATGGTGTTGTCAAAACCAAAGTTGTCATCAACACTCAACAAAACACACCAGCACCCCAACAACAACCCCAAAACAACAATCAAAACAATTGGAAGGCTAACACTATGACCCCACAAACAAACAAGAAAACAATCAACAATGTGAACAATCAAAGGGGGCCATCACAATGAAACAAAAACTCCCCCGAGAGGAAATACATAGCCCTTGGGGAATTAGTTGAATCCATCATGAAGAGGCTAGTGGCCGAAAAAATCATCACAATCCCCACCTTTGAAAATTATCAAGAGCCCTTGGTGAAACCACCATGGTACAATGAAAATCACCTTTGTGATTTCCACAAGATTAAGGGACACACAATTTCTAGTTGTATGGGGTTGAAAAATCTCATTCAAGACCTCATTGATGACAAAATCATAGATGTGGAATAACTAGCTAAGAATCAAAATCTTAAGATCTACATGAATTTGATGCCCAATCGTAACAACAAAGGAAAAAATAACAATGACAAAGGAAAGGGTAACTTTAAAAGTGTAAACCATGTGTATGACCATGTTGTCACATCCCTGGATGATTATTGCACTAACATCACCATCAAAGGAGCCCAAGCTAATTGTGGAGTTACCACAAGAGGCAGAAAAGTCACCATTGCAGGGTCATCTTAGCCTCCTAGAGCATCAAATTCTAACCCAAGATCCATTCCCAGTGGCTATAATATCCTTGATAAGTTAAAAAGAACCCAAAATCAGATCTCCATCATGGAGTTACTAAAGATCTCACTAGCCCATAAGAAGATCTTCGAAGAAGCTTTGACCTCATCTTCCATCCCCATTGATCTTGATGCAGATCACTTCCAAGATATGGTCACACACCTCACTCCACCACACCTTCTGAAATTCTTAGAGCATGATCTTTGAACACAAATATCTCATGATTATGCACTTGATTTTGAAGCTTTCATTCATAAAAATAAGATCAAAAGGGTCCTAGTAGATGGAGGTGCAAGGTTGAACATATGCACCCTTAAATTAATAAAAAGCTTGGGCTTCTCTAAAGACACTATTAAAAAATAAAAAGGAATTACCATTAGAGCCTATGATGATGAAGAAATAATGTCTCAAGGAATAATCCAACTCCTTATTCAAGTAGGTCCGACCATCAGGGAAACAACATGTCAAGTCCTTGACCTAGAATTGCCTTATAATATCCTCCTGAGGCGTCTCTGGATTCACGAGATGCAAGCTGTAGCCTCAAGCTTTCACCAATGTGTAAATATTTTATACCAAAGACAAGAAGTCACTGTCCATGGGGATCTTGAACCCTTTTACTATTGCAAAAATCTAGAGGCCAAATATTACAAAATCCCCCAAGTACCTAAAAACAATGAGGGTCCCTCAACTCCATACATTGACCCAACTACTCTCACCTCCACTTCTATGACAAAGACACCCACCATCCCCACCATATCTGACATCAAATTCATAATCCAAGACAATGGGTGTGGACACTATACAATTCCAAAAAAATCTTTGGTGGTAGGAGAGTTACCACAATCTCCCAGGTCACGAGGATGACAACAATCAAATGATGCTTCATCATCCTAAACCCTCACAACAAGCTCTTCTAGCTTCCAAAGTTGGGCAGACCTAGGCTGAGAGATAATAGAAGAGGACCCATCTCACCTCTTGTACCAAGACAACAAGCTAGCAACAAATCTACCTATGGATGATAGTAGTAAGGGTTTACAAATGATGCTTGCCATGGGATATGACAGAAACAAAAAGATGGGACAAAATGACAATAGGCTTCTAATACCCCTCATGCCAAAGACACTAATGAAAGATATTGGTCTCAGATGTACCCCTCTAAAGGTGACCATATGTGGCCAAAGTCCCTTGATTAGGAAGGTCAAGACTCCTCCTTAGCAATCAACATCCACCCTTCGCCTACCTATATCCACTGGTCGTGTCATTGACAACTTCACTTTTGACATAACTGATGTATGTAGTAGTGACAAGGACCCCATAACCAATTTTACTATGCTCTTCAAAGACACCTCACTATTCATGATTAGTACCCTATCTTTTGAGACAAATGACCATCAAAACCATGAAATCCGCCTAGTCTACCCACAACTCATTGATTACGACCAATGAGGACTGCCAATTTTGGACACATTAAAAAATGATAAGGTGCCCTCAAAATTCATGGGACTACAGGATAGTATTCCATGTGGGGATCATAAATCAGGATTTAACATTGTGATGTAGAGGTTATTTAAAGGATTCAACAACACATCTCACATATCCAATTTCTCAAGGCAATCTTTAAGTAATGCATGCTATTAAGCATTCTCTCAACCATTCAACACAAAGAAAAAAATAGCAGAAAAAACCTTTATCTAACCTTGGATTGAGTCTTCCATAAGGAAAATATGTCATTCCATGCATAACTCTGTCAACAACATAAATATAACAACCATAGGTCTTTGATTCACAACTTGCACCATAATCTTGTAGCCTTTCAATTAGGGACTATCGTCAAAAAATATTTGAACTAACACAATATACCAACTATAATCACAAATTTAAGTACCTTGGATAATATTCTAAGAAATATAAAAAAATTAGTTACCTTTGTTTTGTAACAACAATACAAATAACGTTTGTACTCTGCCCTTTTAGGCCTTTACGAGTCTGATTTCACTATAAACTATAACAAACAGTCGTTAATAACTTTCACAAAAATGATCATGAAGCCGATTGCTCTAGTTAGTTTGTAGATTACTTAGTTAAATAAATTTAATCCAATTTTTATATAGATCCAATGGTTCAAACAAAAGTTATGAGGGTTTTACCAAAACGGGTAACCCTTGGTAGGGTTCCAGGCTGGTTTTACAAAAAATACCATAACTTCTTTATTTCTCGATGAAATTAAGTCAGACCAAGTGAAAAATGATCTAGACACATAATAATATCTTTTCCAATGATTTCCTCTTCAATATCAAGTCATACATGTCCGTACAAGAGTAGATATTCACGTTTTATTAGGAAAAACACATAAATTTGCATGAAAAATAGGGTTTCTTTATTAATTTGTCCATCATTTACACCCCCCCTCTCTTGCCTCGACTTGTGAGAGGCTTATTTATGATTTGAAAAAAAAACTACCTCAAATCAACCAACCACAACTGATTCTAACCTACTTCTAATCACTTGATTTGTCAATTACTTAATTTTTGCTCTTTTGACAATGTTTACAATATGGAGCAATTTTGAACACTATGTGACAAATAAATTAAAATATAATTTCCTAAGACTCAAATGACCTCATGCATATCAAAAATGGATCATTAAGCCTTATTACAATATTAAGACATTAAAATGGAACAAATGAATCAATATGGCCTCATGGAGGCATGTGATCAAATAGGTACTCCTGCACCACATTGAGTTGGACACACATGCATACTATGGGGAAATGATTGAATCCCTTAGTCGCAAAAGTGAAAAACTAAGAATAATCTCTAGGTTCTTGAGTGAAAACCACATAGTGGCACTCTCTGACCCAAAAATAGTAAAAAGAAAGGACACATCTGATGGTGAAAACCTCTCTAAGGAGCCCAAGGATGGGGGATTCAATATTCCTCTCAGAGCTCTACATCAAGAAAAATTAGTAGTTCTAGCCAAAAAATGCAACCTAGTCAACTTGGGAATAGAGGAGACACCGCACATCACATTTTATGCAATCATTATTATCAGAGGAACAAGAGCTCGTAGCAACCTTTTTGAGAGAACGAAAATTTAAATTTGCATGGACTTATACTTACATGCCTAGGCTTGATCCAGAGACAATGGTCCATCATCTTGCAGTCTACTCTAAAGCTAAGCCTGTGAAAAAAAAAGTGAGAAAAATGCATCCTCAAATCGCCCTGCTAGTCAAAATGGAATTAAAGAACCTACTTGATGTAGGGTTCATATTACCAATCGACTACTCAGAGTGGGTATCAAATATAGTACCTATTTCAAAACTTGATGGGGGCATCCGTATATGCACAAATTTTAGAGACCTAAACAAAGCATGCCTGAAGGATGATTTCCCATTGGCTAACATTGACATGATTGTAGACATGATAGTGGGACATGAAATTCGTTCTCTGATGGATGGTTTCTTTGGGTACAACAAATAATGATTTCTAAAGAAGACCAACACAAAATGGACTTCACTTGTCCATGGGGGACATACTACTGGAACATGATGCCATTCAGACTAAAGAATGTTGGGGCCACCTACCAAAGTGCCATGACTTTAATCTTCCATGACATGATCCAAAAATTGTGGAATATTATATTCATGACATACTAGCAAAATCTAGAAAGAGGAGAGATCACATAGCAACCTTGAGTGCTATTTTTTACAGGCTAGAGGAATACAAGGTTAGCTTAAATCAAAAGAAGTGTGTCTTTGGTGTATAGTCAGGAAAGCTATTGGGATACATCATTTACATGAGAGGGATTGAAATAGATCCTACCAAGGTAAAATCAATCCTTGAGATGGAAGCATCCAAAACATTGAAATAGTTGAAAGCCCTCCAAGGTAGGATTCAAACCATCTGTAGATTCATAGCAGAACTAGCAAACAAGAAAATATCATATTAGCAAACAAGAAAATATCATATTCTCACCTACTCCACAAGGGGGTAGCATACAAGTGGGATGACAAGTGTGATGAATCCTTCAACAAAATCAAAGAATATCTACTCACACCTCTAGTCCTCATGCCATCAATCCCAAGAAAGCCTCTAATCCTCTATGTATCAACAATAACAACCCTCGATGCTCTCCTAGCTTAGCATAATGAAAATGGTATAGAGATGTAAATCTATTACATCGACCACATGATGATTGGGCATGAGTTAAACTACTCATTCATCAAAAAATCTTGTCTAGCAGTAGTGTTTGCTTCACAAAAAATTAGACACTACATGTTGGTGCACAAAATGAAAAATCATTGCCAAGATCAAACCCCTAAAGTACCTACTGTCAAAGGTAATGCTCATAGGAAAGATGGCCAAGTGGGTCATGATTCTATATGAATATGACATCATGTACATGGAACAAAAAGCAATCAAAGGCCAAGTGATCACAGATCAACTTGTAGAAGCACCCATGTATTCAGAGAATCCACTCATATAAGAGTTTCCCAATGAATCTATCTTCAATTTCATCATAGGTGACCATTGGAAACTCTACTTTGATAGTTCATACACACAACATGGATCAGAAGCTGGTGTCTTCTTCATCACGCCACAAAGGGACTATATACCTAGATCCTATGAATTGGCATATTCCTGCACTAACAACATTGCATAATATGAGGCTTTAACCACAGGTCTCAGAATAGTAGTGCAGTGGCACATCATGGCCCTCAGGGTATATACAGAATCCTAGTTGATAATAAATCAAGTAAATAATGAGTACCAAACAAAGGATGATAAGTTGACTCCATAAAAAATTTGGTAGAGAGTCTCAAGGAATCATTCATTAATATCATATTTGAGAAGATTTCTAGAGTAAACAAAAGAGCAACAAATGACATGGCAACGATTGGATCCCTACTAGACATCCCTCACAATGTCCCAAAACATGAATTATTGAGAGAGTAGCTTCTTGTACCCACATTCAAGGTACTAGAATCAGAATTTGTGTTTAAAATCATTAGTC